>JABUQX010057824.1:25000-33105 GCA_015478945.1 Trachelipus rathkii
AAATGAAGGATTTAAATTTGATACATTAGCAGAGGTAAAAGTACAACCGTGAGGAATAAAAATAAAATTATTTATATGCTGTACAGACATGGGGTCTTTCGCCAGAACTGGAAGCTTAATTCTTTTCTGCAAAAAACTATAATAGGAAAAAGTCCTAGGGTTACTGGAAGGGTTCTGTTAGAATTTAAAGATAGTATAGGACATGATGAGAAATTAGTAGTATAGTTAAGCAAAAGCGAGAGCAAGCATGTTTTGTCATCTATGGATGTAAAAGGTTGTGATTGAGGGCAAACCGCTGTTTTCCCTATGTTGCGACAATAGTCGTGAACTGAATTTCGCAAATAAGTATATTTTCTCTGACCATAATTAACGAAAAGATAATTATTCAGTGTATTATACATTATTCGAACGGACGTTTCTTAAATGGAATGAATGTTTTGGAAGCGAATTAACTTACTATGAAATAAATTTCTCATGAAATGAATGGAATTAGGTGTAATTAATCAAATGGGGTTAGTGGTTGATTTTTATAAGTCCATGAGTTAATGTCAAAAATGAATGGTAGCTGTTGCTTGCTTCTAATGGTTATAATAGGAGTAGTTTAGTGGTTTGTGTCATTTCTAGTATATATGGTAACAAAAAGATGGGTGAATAAAGTTGGTCATTAGTTATCTTGTTTTTAGCTAATTGTAATGAAGTGATAACTAATTGATGTATCATTGTAATACTGTTAACTGAATGTTCAACTAATGTAAGCAATGATTTGATACTTCCTAAGACTGCAGGTAAAAGAAGTAATGCAAAAACTGGACGTAACATTTTCATTACAGTCTGAAATGATTATTACTTCGATTTAATAAAAAGGTCGCCTATTTCATTTAAAGTAAAATGAAAATAATTAATTAAATGTATTAAATTCTTTTAAAGTTACCTATGATTATACTAGAGTTACGTTAATTTTAAAATTTTAAAATTGGAATCAAGTTTGATATGTTTCTGATAATAAATTTAATTAATGAAATCAAATAATTAAAATAAAATGAACTTCATAAAATGAAATCAAGTTTGATATGTTTCTGATAATTAAACTAAAATAAGTAATGTTAAAACATTCTGATTATAATTAAAAATGAAAATTAAAATTAAAAATATATAGCATGAGGCTAATTAATATTTAATAAAGCTGATCAGGCTAATTAATATTAATCAAAGCTAATTATAGCATAAGGCTAATTCTGAATTAAAATCAAAATTAAAAAAAATAAAAGCAAGCTGATTATATAGCTTAAGGCTAATTAATATTAAGATAAAATTAAAATAAAAGCAAGCTAATTATATAGCTTAAGGCTAATACTTAATTAAAATTAATTAAAAAGATTCTTAATATTAAATAAACAATCTGATTATATTTTTATTATTCTAATTTCAAAAAAATTTTATACATTATTTTTTTCCGTTGGTTTTTCTTTTAAAAAATAACAGGAGAAAAAAAACGTGTTACTAATAAAAAACTGGAAAGTATATAAACGTTTCTTCAGATGAATTTATAAATTATTTTTTGGTTTTTTGGTTTAAAAAGAAGACTGACCCCTGGGGGGCAAAAAAAATTATCGCGAAGTTCATTAACGGACATAATAAAAAATATAGAACTTATCTAAAACGATTAAAAATAGAAAAGGATGTTTATAAGTATGTATGTAATTGTGTGATATAGGGTACCAATAGAACAATAATATTAGACATTAAACCACACCGGTCTTATATATCCACACAATACAAATAAAATAAAATAATATTTTATCAAAATTATATACAATCTAAGATTGATAATTTATTACCTTAGAGACCGGTGGTAAAACCATATGTACTATATGCGTCATTCCTGTGCTCTATTCTATTCTCTTCCAATGAAAGTGTCACAACTAGAAGCAAGAAAGTTCTCTGTAATTCTGTTTCAGAAGGCTCTGTGTGTTGCTTAACTTCCGTTATGTTTAGTGCCTAGTTTAAGAAAATAAGAAGAGATTCAATGCTCCTTTCTTTGTCCTTTAGTTTCTCGACCCTTCCTAGAGTAACATACTTGGTTCCACATACTCCGGCAACCTCTGAATTGCTAGTTGAGGTGGCTATAACGTACCGGATCCTTCTTTTTCTATCACTCTGTGCCCTACAGATATTGATAAATCCGGTTATACTTGTGAGCTGATACTCATCCATCTGGGAAAAGTGCTGTCAGAACCTTGGCACATATATCCCTCTAACGGTTACCACTAATGCAAGGTGGATGTTACAAAGATCCCTCCTTGTACTTACGTGCCAATGACCACGGCCTGTCTCACAGCTTCAGAACTTTCTGCCACAATATATGAATCCTGTCTATGTGTACATTGGTTAAATCAGAGCGAACGGCTCGTTATGTATCCGTGCCCCTGAAAATCTGCTGTAGCTTTCAAGATCTGGTTTTGTGAGCCGCATCCAGGGACCAAACGCGCTACCACAAGCTTCTGAGGCTTTGTTAAAAGGGCGAAGGACAAACCAGTTCAATCAAGACTCTTGACTTGACCATATGAAGGAGTCCTCAGGATATCTTATGTTACAAGAACGTCCCATGTCCTGTAGGTGTGCTCCATCTACCAGGAGTTCTGAATTGGTTAGCTTGTGGTTTGAATCTCCATCTAAATCCACGGTGGAGGTATAACTACTATCATATGTTTGTCACTAAAAATTAGGGGGAATCCAAGAAGAAGTGGTTGGAGATACGTTGATCAGCCTTGTTGTTAGTAATCTAACCGTCAATACATACTTCTTACAGGCTATAACACATCAATTGCTTCTTCGTGTATGTAATCATAATTACAGACGGACCTCCCAGTTTGCTTGAATTGCACATATGTGATTCTCCCGAATGTCTCGGAGATTATCAAAATGTGAAACAATGAAAATTCTAGGTACATCTGTTTTACTGGATTATTCTGCAACATGTAATCCGGTGAAGCCGAGAAAGTAATTTCGAGTTGCAATTGTTAAACAAGACAAGATACAAGCTTCTAGTGGCTCGCTGTTATTAGATTACAAAATAAAAGGACCTCAACACTCCTCGGTTTGTTACAAAATTTAGGAACTTCTGTTCGTTGATTCCTCTTTAGCAGCGATTTACCAAAAAACATAAGTCAGTCCCAACTTCAATTCTCATTTGAATATTGGCATGTTTTTGTGGAATTATTTGCTGTTCCAATAGCTTTATAGGTTTTCCTCTTTCTAATAAGACTTCTTCTGCTAAGTCTCTTATTGCTTCCATTCTTTCCACTACGACATCTACTTCATCTGAGATATGAATTTTCTATTTTCCGATTTATTTGTAAATGGAGAGACATAATCAGGCATCTCGTATGGAAGTCTCTTTATATATCCATGCAGGACGAAATGTGGAGAAGATCCAATTGATCTATTATACGATGTATTAATTGCTATTTGAGCAAAAGATAAGTATTTTGACCAATCTCTTATGATTATGTTTACCTATACAAATATAGACGGATAGGAAATTTTCATATCTGCATTCAAATCTTTTCAACTACACCATTGTATTGACTTAGGATATGTAGTGCAGAATAGTGAACTTTTCTCTCTATCCGCTCCAAGCCTTACACCTCACACTCGATTGACAAGGGACAATAGCTTTGAAAGTAAATTCATCGGCACAAGGCATATTATATCCTTGAGGCTCAAATTTACTGGGCGTCGAATGCCACATTATTACTCTTTCAATCTGTAAAGCTCGAGCAAATTCTGGCTCGTTTCATTGTCTTACATGCGACATAATTCGCAGAATATCTAGTCAAAAAACATCTCTGAAGACTGAGAATGTGTTTGTACTCCTGAAGATGAACAATGTGGAAGAAGTATTACCAGTAAGAATTACTATCCTACGTGTTACTTAGAAAACGGAGTATAAGAAGAGGCCATTCTGATGATTTTAGCATTTTGCCGATGGTCTAAGGACTTTGTAACTGAATAGCACAAGACACGACACTCGAAACGTAAACTAACTTTACTAAAACTTACTTAAAATGTTAAGGGGAAAAACGTATCTTTTATCTAACTCGTTTTTCCAGTCCATTTGCCCTTCCCTCCATGCTCCACTTCCAAGGAGAATGGCAATGTATCTGATAATGATATGTAGATTCTAATAGTCATACATATACGTAAGAAACTAGGTACTTTGATATTACATAAGGTTACGATCTTTTCATATGGTGCACTAGACGCACTTTCTTAATGCCCGAAAAAGTGTGTGATAAAGATCTAGAAAGGTTTCCTTAGTACTACTTTAAAACAATTCATTGTTAACCTAGGGAGCAAGTGCTACTTGCTTGCCCTATTAAAGTTTCTTTCGTTAAATTAAAATCTAATTCTCTTTCGGTTAAGCATCGTTTCTTTTCTCACTCTAAGAAAGCTAAGACGTTCGGTGCTGTTTGGCATGCCCTGACAACTACGAAATAGTCAAGGGCAGGATGGATATTTGTTTTCCATAGTTCTATCCGGTAATAACGTTAATAGGGGTATAACATAGAGAAAAGAAAAACGCTATTCATGGTGAAAAGTATTTACAAACAAATCAATAATACACAAACGGCTAGAGCGTCCGATCTGTTGAATTTAAGTTGCGAAATAAAAGCAAAGAATGAGGTTAGAAGTTGTTCAGTTAAGTAATAGGATGAAAAAAAATAAAAAGGAATCGGTAACAGACACTTTATAATCTTGAACTTTCTATATGGTTGAAAAGCACAACAGAACCTAAAACATAACCTTTTCTATAATATACATAAAAGTGAATAATATCATCTAGTAATCTAAACCCACTCTAGATATAACAAAGACAACCGGCTTCTATCGCTGCCGTCATTCTGCCACATTTAGTGTAATATGATTACTTACCTATTAACCAATAGTTCATAGGCGCTCTTGACCTATGATGAAAATGGGCTTGTGGTAAAGTCCTGCGAAAGAGTTAACTAGTTGCTACCACATAGCTTCTCATTTTAACCGAGCTCGCTAAATGCTTTTTAAGGATATCAGTTACTTCCTTCCATACCAAACCCATATAATCACTAATTTATTTTATATAAGTTATCATATACATTGTTTTCGCAAATTTAGAATTGCCTGAAATATCACTAATTAAAAAGCGAAAATACGTAAAAAAATCCTATAATTAAAAGATTGGGTTTCTTTAATTCACTTGTTGAGGGACCGAAACTACTTACATTCAGACTTCGTATCTTCGCTGGATACTGGTGGAAATTCCTCTACCTTCCTATTTATAAAATGTCCTAAAGTACAAAACTGAAGTCTGTTAGAAAATGAATTTATTGTCAATATTAACTCTCTTTAATTTATTAGTACATCTAAAAACGCCAAGTAAAAACTGTCACTTAAGTGTAAAAAAAAAATGTAGATTAGGTCTTCGTTTTTCGCTGATAAGACATCATCTAATTACACTTGGGGCAATAGGTACTAATAAATAGTTCAACGCGATCATGCATTGTCCTAGCATAGGTACTTGTGGCAATTTTGCGGTGCCCAAATTAATAATTATCTAGGAATTGGGAAAGAATAATCCTTATCGCTAGTAACGGAAAGTCATTATAATTTCTGCGGTTCCTCCTCACTTCGAAGGCGGAATGGATAAAGAACTCGATTAATCGAACTAACTAGTATAACCGCTGAATACTCCGTTAGGTACGAAAATAATATCCGCTCAATGCGGGCACTAGTGGCTATACCACCAATCTGCGCTTACCTTAACGCGAGTTCAGATCCTCATAGTCTAGCTGACAGACTTCGGTTTGTTTGAATTCTTTTTGGCCACCACCAATAGAGGTAACTATGTGGCGAATAGCAGCTTTATATATTCCTTTCTTAAAAGCTGCATCTGTTAAAATTATCTATGCTTCCAGATAGCATGTGGAAGGACTGTGGGTAAACTGCTTTATCTAAAATATGATCTATGGAGCAATACTGCCAAGTAAGTTCGAAAATTTTTTAATTATATCAGAACTTCTGGATATAGGACAACAGCCAGATACTGCATATAACAATACTAGAAAAACAAATACGTCTTTGAACTATACCGATGTCATAACAAATCAAGATCTTCTTAAAAATGCTCAGGATTCTGTTAAAATAGGTAAACATATCTCTTCTGTTACTTACAAATCGTAAATAATCTCTCATGAATAGCATTCTCAATTATTTATCTGATAAATTTTCTGAGCAGGTTACTATACAAGTAGATCCTAACTGCTTATTCTCTATAGCAATAGCAGTTTTATTAAAATTTTCTTCTTCAATAAGTTCCAAAATCGGATGACATTTACCTATGTTTTTATTTCTTCTTAAATAAAAAGGCTTGTCACTTAAATTAATATAACTCAAAATAACTTCATTGTTTCTTACCTAACTGGGCATACAGAGTTTGCAAAATATAATGGCCCTAAGGAAAAAGCAGGTGTTATTAAACACTTCTTTTCCAGTCTCAAATCTTCTTTACTCTCAGGTTCTGACTTTCAAATACCCATAAGATTGAGTACATGGTGCCATTTGTTATCTTCTATTTTTAATACAATTTGAACTTCTATTTTCTTTCGTCTGCTCTTAAATGTGGTATACCTTCCTCTACTGAGGACAGTTGTGGAAATTTTCTTGGTGTTCTCTTGAAAGAAACCATACAGGAATTTCTCCTCGAATAATTGCATATTTTGTAGGCTTCTTCAATGCAAGACCTTTAGGTAGGATAATTATCTCTGTAGGCATTTTCCAATATGAGCCTTTAGTAATAATTACTGCTGTGTTAGTTTTCAAGAAATGAGAGCCACTTTATACATTAATACTCAATGCTAGAATAGGCTTTCAATTAATGGAGAACCTTAATAATTTACTGGTGTTATACAATTATGCTAACCTGTAATATAGTTATTAACTATATGTATTCCTATTTGGAATCTTTTCTATGATTATTATCATTCTTATCTTTCGTTAGTTTATCTTTTTCCTGCTTGATTCAGAGTGAAAAAATACGTTCACATTACACCTGGCATAAAGATTTTATAAACTGTAATTTCTGTATTATATCCTCTTCTCTTTAATGATTATTATGCAGAAATGCAAGAAAGAAGTCTTAATGTTATAGTAGAAGTAGCTTAAAATACTTGTACCTAAGTCAACAATTCCATTCCATAGCTGTCCGTACTATCCAGTCTTATTACACATCTAAAAGGTTAACTGTGAATGTAATTAAACTGTTGGTTGATAAGCCTTATGAAGCTAGATCAACTTCTCTATTGAGTGGATCATCTAGAGTTCCTAATTCCTTGAAACTATTAATACTAGCTTCTTTAAGAGACAGTTTAAATCTTTCCTTTCTCTTTGTCTATTTCCTATTAATCTAATTCCACAGATATCAAACAGGTGTGCTCCTAAAATCTAGTAGGCTTATGAAACTCACCTCGTTCTGAACCTTGGTTGTATGGAGTCAAAAATATGAAAGAAATAATGACAGACCAAATTTGAGGTCAATAATTCCATACACCCAAGAAGCTATGAGGTTACTAAAACACGTGCCCTTCTTTAAGCTTGAAGCATTTCTTAATTACTGTTGTATTCAGCCTTTTCTTCATTAAATCTCTTGCCTGGAATCGAAAATTTTGTTCTCTTCTGACGAGATCTGGTGTTTAAAAACTTGATTCTTCTCTTACTTCTTCAATCTTCAGTTTCCGAGATCATTTCATTCATGTTCTGAAGATCAGCTGAAATGATAGATATCAGATGACTGCTGTTGTTTTTTGGACTCTTACCTGTGCCAAAATATCAAAAATGTAACAGAAATAAGATAGCCTACGCTCATTCTTAGAGTAAGAGTTTGGCTTTCTAGTATTTGAATCAATTTTAATCTCGACTTTTCGAGCTTTGACCCCATTATCAAAATCAGTGGGGTTATTATATATGGTATTACCATATTATTTTCATTCTCATTAGGGATCCATACAGTTCATTCTTGCTAACTTAGCTCGATACCCCTGCGCATGGAACTTTCTACATATCTCTCT
>JABUQX010057825.1:0-15000 GCA_015478945.1 Trachelipus rathkii
TGAATGAGAATGTTAAAAAATTTTTAACTTGTTTAAGACTATTAGTTTATTTCTTTTTAGGCTTTTAGTGATATTTAACCTGTAGTTGGTAAATTGTAGGTAAAAGGTAGTAGCTAATAATAATTAAAAGTATGTATGCTCTGTGTGATTAACTGTGGGACTGTGAGAGTGAATATGTGTAACTGCCTGCTTTGTTGTGAAATGCAGAGAATGTGTTGCTAAGGAAAAAGATTGCAAGACTGAGTGAGAACATGAATGAATTGAAAGAAGTTGTATTTGAGTTGAGAAAGGAGGAAGTGTCAAGACAAAAAGTTAGTAGGGAGTCAAGGCGAGGAGGGAGCGGGACCTAGGGGTAGACGGAATAGTGATTCACCTAGGCAGGAAAACAAGGGAGATAAAAGTAGTTGAAAATAGGTCTGCAGATGATTATAGAGTTTTAGGAATTAGAAATAATAGTTTAAAGATGAGGATCTCGAAAGTCAAATAAGCCTGTGACCTGCAGTAACAGGTCTGACTGCCCTTCCAGATGGGGAGGGATCAGACAGTGCCAATGGTAATGTTGAGTTTTCTTAAAGGAAGACTAATAAATTGCTAATTGGAGACTCTAAGATACGATACCTAAATTACGACTTTTCAAAGTAAGATAAAAAGAAACGATTGAGAGTATGTTATCCAGGTGCCAGAGTGAGTGACATCGTGGATAGGATAGATACGAGAGATTGATTCACAAATGTGATTCAGATATGATTGTGCATGTGGGTCATAATGATAAGGTGTCAGAAGAATTATAAGCAGATTATAGGAGATTGGATTCAGAAGTGAAAAGCTATGTGAAGAAGGTGCATATTTTCTGGGATTTACCTAGGTTAGGTGCAGGTCAGGATGGGGGAGTAGGGCTTTAGGTGCTAAATGAAAGGATTAGGAATTTATGTTTTTTCAGAAATAATTAGGTTTTTGGATTTGTGGAGAGGATTTTTTGATAAAGATCTTTTTGCAGCAGATGGAGTTCACTTGGAGTCATAAAGGTGTTGGGCTTTCAGCACAGTTGGGCTTGTTTTTAGCAAAAAAACTAGGTAAAGTTGGGGGTGATGGGCAAATCTGGATACAAATATAGCAATGGTAATGGTAATAGTGGTGATATAAACAAAAATAGTGTTACAGGCTCAAATCAGGATGATAGCAATAAAAATAGCAGCATTCGAATATAAAATGCTTTTACACAATGCTCATAGCCTTAGAAATAAAAAGATGAGCTGAATTAGTTATACCATAAATGAGAATCCTGACATTATTTGCATAACTGACGCATGGGTTAATAAAGAATTATATGGAGACTCCGTTCAGGAATATGAATAGACGGATATATTCACTTTATTTTATACCAGCGTAGAGGAAAGAAGGGTGGGGTGTGGCGCTTTATATTATAAAAGGCAATATTCAATCTGTATTAATGACTGGACTTTTAAAACTAATCATGATATTGAAACGGTATGGGTAGATATCCTTATATATAATAAATCATTTAGAAAGGGGCATTTTATAGACCTCCTGGCCAAGAGTCAAGAATTAGACTCAGATTGTAAAAGAAATTGAGACAGCATGCACAGTAAAGAAAAAGGTATAGTCATAATGGTGATTTTAATTTTCCTGCATTCATTGGGATTTTCTTTGTCTAATACAGACCACAGTAGTTAAGTAATTTATACAATTGATACTAGATAATTTTTTGAGCCAGATGGCCCATGAACCCACAAGACACGATTCACTATTAGACTTAATATTAACTACGATAAAGTATGGTGGGTGAGGTTAGAGTTGAGGACAATTATAGAGTTAGTGACCATAATATAATTGATTTAACTATGAATGTGATATCTGGGCCAAAATTGCAAGTTACCAGGGGAAAAGATCTTAGATTTTCGAAATAGCGATTTTACCAAATTACGGACCATTCGCTTAGTACTAATGACTGGGTAAAGAGTTTAAAGACCAAACCTACTTTTTTATCATGTTGGAACATTTTTAAGCAATTTTAATGAATATTCAGTCAGTATGTTTTAAAGATAAACCCATTAGGGTGGCGAGGAGAAAACCTGTTGGTGGAATAGAGAGATAAAATTAATGAAAAGCGTAGATGTTTTAAAATATTCAAGGTAATATTAGCTAGATATTTTAGAAATTATAAGAAAATAGAAACCGAACCTTAACGCAGTCAATAAGAAGGAAAGGAGAGAGGCAAGAAATTAATTTAGCAAGGAATAGTAATAAGAACCCGAAGAAGTTTTTAGCTTTATAAATTTAAAAGTAAGAATAGGACAATTGGTCCAATTAAAATTGATGAAATTTTAGTGATTCAGATAAGGAGTTGGTCAACATTTTTCATGCTTATTTTGCTTCAGTGTTTATTTTGTTGTTTTTTTTTGGTGGATGGTTTTGGTTTGTGTGGGTGTTGTGTTTATATTCTTTAGTGCTTTTGTTTCTAGGTTTACGTTCGTGAAGAATTGGTGTTTTGGGTGGGTTTGTGGTTCTTTTTTTGGTTTTGCAGGGAAAAGATTAATAATAGTTTGGAGACTAATAGTTTTTGTATGCATGACACAAATAGACTTACAGAATTTGAATTTGACGTAAAAAGATATTAATGTTTATTAGACCATATTGATCGAGGATAAAGCTGCAGGGCTGATGGGAATATGGTAGAATTCTGAAAAGAGGGTAGTACCGTATTGCAAAGGGCACTGTATTTGATTTTTAATGCGATCTATACATTTGGTGAGGTGAACCAGATGACTGGAAAACAGCATATGTTTTGTGCCTATTTATAAAGAAAGGTTAAGTAAGGAAGATTTAGGAAATTATAGGCATTAGCTTAAACATCTCTGGTTTGTAAAGGTTCTGGAAAAAGTTACCGAAAGGTCACTATAGAGAAATATTTAGAAGATACAAGGTATTGTATATGACTCCAGCACGGTTTCAGAAGGGTAGTCATGTCAGACAAACCTTTTAGAAATTTATGGAATACATTACTGACTGCACTTGACCAAGGAGATCCAGTGGATATTGTATATTTAAACTTTAGTAAAGCTTTTGAATAAGGTTCCCCACCCACAGGCTGATGAAAAAGTTATTGGAATGTGGTATAGGTGGCAGTGGTACACATGTTGGATTAAAAGAGTGGTTGCGAAAATAGGAAAATGGTGTACAACACTAAATGGAAATAATCATCATGGGAATATGAAGTAGTGGTGTCCACAGGTTCAGTGCTTAGGGGCCACTATTGTTCCTCATATACTATTAAATGATTAGACCAGGGACTTAAATGCAAGGTTTCCTAAGTTTGCAGATGATACTAAGTGCCACCTCAGTAGGAATAGTGAATGGATGCATAAGATCAAAAATGATCTTGATAAAGCTTCTAGGTGGGTCAGATAAAGTGGCCAAATGAATTTTTATAGTAAAAAGTGTAAGGTTCTTCACCTAGTTACTCAAATAAAAGTTTTAACAACAAATATGAAATGGGGATTGGCTTGAGTCTGTGGACCCAAGAAAAGATTTAGGTGTGATTAAAAGCAGTAATTTGAAAGTAGCTTAATCAGTGTTGAAGCTAGAAATAAAAGCTAATAAGATGCTGGCATAATAAATTGTTGTTTGGTTTACAAGAGCAAGGAAGTAATAAGTAAAACTGTATACATAGGCTATGTTAGGCCAGTGTTAGAGTAATTGTGCACAAGTTTGGGCCCCTTATTTAAAGAAAGACTTAGATATGCTAGAGAGATGTAATGTATAGAGCAACAGGATGATTTCTGGGTTTAAGGGGTAAGAGCTATGAGGAGAGCTGAGGAGTTAGGAATGTTTTCTGTACGAAGGCGATTTCTCAGAGGGACCATGATACAAGTCTACAAAATATTTACATTCTATTGAATAATGACAGAGACCAAATAATTTTTCTGTAAGAACGAGGAGAGGCTGAAGGAGGGGGCATAATAAGAAAATTAAGAAGAAAGCATGCCATCTTGATATAAGAAAGCATGCATTCAGTAATAGGGTTGTTAAATTTTGGAATAGTTTGCCAGAGGAAGTTGTTGAGTGTGACTCGATTGCAACATTTAAGAAAGGGTTAGATTCGTTTATGGATGGGTTGGGTATCATATAATATATTGACGAAGCCAAATTGGCGGGTTTTTAGTTATAGTAGTTATTAATGTTAGATGGCATGTGTGACCATAACTTAGTTATTAATGCATGTGGATGGTTTGGGTATCATATTTATATATCATTAGTTTTGACTAAGCCAAATTGGTGGATTTGTAGTTACAACAAATTGACAAGCCTAACTTCTTGTGGATTTGCATGAGCATGTTTGGGTAGTGGGTTGACTGGGACAGTCTCGATAGGCCCATGTGGCTTTTTACTGTCTCTATATTCTTAATGTCTTAATGTCTTAGTATATGGACAGGGTGCTGGAGATTTTCCCTTTGGGCCAGTCTCTTAATCGTGCCACCAATACCATCACATGCTGACTTACAATGTGATGTTGCAAAGAAACTCCAGTCAGCAGTTATTCCATGGTCATTCAGATGACAGCAAAGGTTAGCAAATTTTTTTATAATTTTTGTACTGTGCTACAGAACCATTGTAGGGGAGAGTGAAGGTGCAAAGAAATCCCGGATTAATACTGTTACTGAGTCCCTAAACCACCCAATAAATTTAAAAAGTGTGATCAAAAATCTACTACAGCGTCCAAAATCAGAGACTAAAAGGGACAGTCGAAGTTAATTGATTAATGGGTTAATTCTGATAGAAAGAAAAATTAGTCAGTTAGTAATTATACTATCTATCTATTACTGTGAAAGGGTTAAGAGGTTAGTCAGTTAGTTCTGTTAGTTATCTACCTCACCGCTTTTGCTCAACGGAAAGCTACTTTCTCTAACGATTACAGCATTATCTCACCTGAACATTCTAAATCGTTTCCTCTGCAACAAATGAACTTCCTGTGATCTAATCCTCCGTAAAATTGAAGAACCCTCCTTGAATTGAAGAACCCTCCTTCAATAGACAAGGTAAAAATGAAGTTCGTCAAGTCAATGGGGGGTAAAAACCCCAACACCATCACTAAAGTAGTGAATGTGCTCAATTCCTTGCACTTTGGATTTCAGGAATTGAAGAACCCTTCTAATGAACACATACACTGTGATAGCATTATGTGATAGGTAGTCGCTGATTATGCACACACTTTGTCATACAATCGTACCACTCTCCCTGATATAAACTGCAAATGGATGAACCATTGCCTGACTGTTTTTTCAATGAAAACCTTGCACAAAATCCTGAACAAAAAATGAGTAGTTTTCAGCAAAGTCCATAATTATAATAAACTTTTGTGGCTGGAGGTTTTCCTTTAGGTTCTTTAGATATTGTGTTTGATGTTTTGCAATGTAGTGATGTGTAGAAAAATTTGAGATTTTTTTTACCCAAGTCACCAATAAAATCTTCAACTGTATGTGTAATTGATATGAGAGTGTCTCTGTCAGTATGAACCCATTGTTGAAATTCAACTATGTCATTAGGAGGTGTGTCTTCTGCTGTAAGTATTTGCCAAAGGTATTCCATAGCTCCTTCTTGGCCTGGGCATGCTTCACACCTATGAAGCATACATTCCCTTGCCTCCATATTGCAAACTGTTTTGCTGATGAGTACTTTGTATTCATTCTTTTTCATTGATATTCCGGCAAGCATGAGTTTTACATTCTGATAAATCGTGCATACACCGACACTTTAGGTCCCTGCAGTTCCCACAGTAATACACCACTTAGGCCTAAGCTGAAAAAACTTTGAAATGCCAATTTTTATGGATCTTTTATATTACATAGCAAAAGGTATTTGTTTTTCTTGTTTGACACCATCAATACAGAAAGATATTTTATCTTTCATGCCTGGACACATTTTGCTGTATTCTTCATCCATATAGAAATTGTGAACAAGATCTTTGGTTGCTGAAGACAATGTCTTCCATGCTTCTTCTCAGGTATTGCAAGAATCCCTTCTTTCTTGATTAACATGTTAGCTGTTCTTACCATTCTTTCTGATACCTTGAATTCACTCATTATTTTCTGAATATTCCAACTCTTTGGGTGCAAGGTCAGGATTTGTATCTTCTCTGCTTTGGTAGAGCATTTTTCCATCTTAGTTTTTATCTCTTCTAATAATATATATCATAAATAATCATTACAGTTTTGACATTTACTCTCTTCAGAACTATGACCTTGTTGGGATATATCTTTATGCTTTAAGCCACCAGCTATTGCAACTCCTTCTGCTATAGATGTTTGCATCTCTGTCACATTCCTTTTTGCATAACTTGTGTCTCTTTCGATAATTTTGTTAAACTTTAATGGTGAAATACCCATTGCAGTAGCACTTGTATTAACAACATCAGTTGCCTCAAATTTAGTTACTTCCATATCAGTATCCAAGGTTGAATCAATCTGGTGTGACTCACATATCCTATTTATGATTTCATTTCTGCTTGATGGGCAAAGTATGTTCTTACCCACATAATATTCTCTACCTGTCAATGATCTGATTTGTTCTGCTTGTATCATTGTCTCTGTATGATAGCTTGATAAAATCTGTTTTGTATGCAGTAGTCCTAATGGATTACAGCAATATCTGTCCTTTTCTGACATATTGTGTATATACTTTATATATAATATTATTAAAGATTATTATTATATATTATTTATAGGTTATTTATTATATTGTGTATATATATAGGTACTTTATAGATTATAATTCTGTAAAAGAAAGAAAAAAAAACATTGATATTAGATAAAACAAATATGTAAATTAAACAATATCATAGTACTAAAAAGCCATGCATAAGGCCCGAAAATCATTTCCATTATGATATACATCTATTACTAGACTATGTGGGTTTTGTCTAACATATAGTCTAGGCTGTCTAGCTGATAAAATAACACAGGAGTGCCTGTCAAAATTATAAATTAATTGGGAGGCAGGATTTTGTGGTGAAGAATGCCATGTTTTGGGGTTGGGGATTTTCAGGGAAAAGCTTTTAACACCATAATCATATTTTGTTCAATATTATAGTTTTTTATGCTCTTTGCTATGAATAATAGTAAAATGCAGAATTAAACTGTGATCAATGTCATTCAGAGGCTTGAACATGGAATATTTTCAGGTTTTTGCACAACCCAACTATTGCATTTGGCTCTGTACCTCAGAAAGAGTTAACATTAGGAACTTGTGCTTTTACAGTAATTGTCACTATATAATAGATGTAGGTGTTAGAGTACAATATGGTACCTGTCAATATCATAGTTCTCAGACTGCAGTGCATCAAAGTTTTGTGCCTTAGCGTCCATTTTGTATTTTCCCTATTTTCAAGCACAAAAAAATCGACCACCATGACTTGGAGAAAAATGGATGTCATATTTGGAATCTACGCATCATAGTATATAATTGAGAACGTTTTTGTGCTTCTGTGACCATTACCGTACCTGCTGAACTAGAGCCATCTCAACATACCTTCTTGTACAATTGAAAGAGACCACCTCAGGCTAGGGGTATCAGGTGGGGTCAATATTGGACAAAGCATTTGTCCTACGGAGCTAATGGACCCCAGAGCATCCTCTTAGACAAATTTCATAACAATCAGAGGTGAGGTGGGAGGCCCTCGGACGTTTGACAAATAATACCCCATATACGGTATAATATATATATATATATATATATATATATATAATTATATATTATATATATATATATATAATATATATATAGTTATATATATATATATATAATATATATAATATATATATATATATATATATATATATATATATATATATATATATATATATTAAGTATATAGTATATATATATATATATATATATTATATGGGGGTATGGAATTTATATTATTGTATGCGCGTTTCCGCATAGATGACACTACCAGGTTCTGTAGTAAGGTCTGGTGGTTTGAAGGTTTGTAAACTTCAGGTGGAACCATTTATGACAGACACTGCACTGAGGTCTGACCATGACCACATTCTCCATTGCATTTGGGACAGGGGTGTCCATGTCTACAGCCAACATGAGAAGTTGGTGCACATATATCAGTAGATCTGAAATAATAAGCTGTACAACATGTACAATGAATAATTCAATGAACAAAATAAAAAATTATCTTTGAGCCACAGGAGGTTTAGGGGATTGTACCTCCACTAGGAGGCAAGGAAGAGGGCATTCATTTGGAACCTGTCCACGCCTGGACCTTCCTTTTACAGTATTGCTTCTGAGGGGATGGCGTATGTGTAGGTTCCTATATATATTACCAGATAGGTTTATTAATTGTCCTCAATTTCATTACCTTTCAGTTTAAAATATATTTAATTAGTATATATACATAAGTAGATAAAAAATATATTAATGAATTAGAAATAATAAACTATTAATTTAATATTTATATATAATTTTGTTAAAGATTTTTCAATTGGTGAAACCATCATTAATTTATTTCAGCTTTAAATATGTATACACCTGATGTTGAGAAACAACTCGAGCCCCTTAGGGCAAAAGTAAAAGAGCAGGTAAGAGATGTATATGCATTACTATTTATTATTATAACCTAAATTGATAGAGCAGTTTTAAAACCAAAAGCAGGGCTTTATAGTCGAAGCCACTGAATCATGAGGTTTTGGGTTGGGTTGGGCTGGAGCTGGGGTTGGTAAAAAAGAATTATTAGCTTTGCACTTCTGACCAGAAGTATCATGCGGTCTATGATATTTGATTCTGGTTATAACCAAAATAAGTTTTAAGTTTTTATAAATTAAGATTTATTACTGTAGTTTAATGGTAGTAGCAGTAGTAGTAGTAGTCATAAATTTAAGTGTGAGCATATATGTTTATGAATTTGAACTTTGAAATATTTCAATGTTTTAGGATGATTTGCATGTTTATCACCCACTGTTAGTATAATTATTATTATTGCAGTAATTATTTTAATAATTACAATTTAAAATCTTCATCATATACAACATGTTTAACTGGATTTATAGTCGGTTTAATCTAATGCAAAATTATTTATTTCTCAGGGGGATATTGTTCGCAGCTTAAAAACAGCCGGAGCTCCTGAAATAGATGTAAAGAAGGAAGTTCAAATTTTGAAAGCCAGGAAAAAGGTTTATTATTATTATTATTATTATTATTATTATTATTATTATTATTATTATTATTATTATTATTATTATTATTATTATTATTATTTCAAATTAAAGAATATTATTAATTGCAGCAATGGATCTTCCTTATTAATGTAGAAATTTTCCTGTCCTCTTAGATCTTCTTTTAAATACTTGTAGGTTAAAAATTTATAATCATCCTACGTAATATTTATTTCGGATTAATTTACTAATCAAGAAGTTTATCTTTTGAGTTTTGCTATATAGTCCATACCATTTCTTTCTTTCCCAGATTTTATATAATTTAAACCTCACATTCTGTTTTACATTCATTTGTTGTCGCAACAAATTATGCTTCTTATGGAGTTAATTTCAGTTTATGAAATCTACAACACATTCACTTTCAAGTGTCTGGGTACCTTGTCTAAAACCCCTCGCTCTCCCCTCAGTTAAACCTTCTATACAAAATGAATTGACATTTTTGTTACTATTCATAATGATGTTGCCTCTGATAATTAAGATGAAAATTCAATGCACTTTGCTAATAAAAATGTAGTCTTGTATTATGTAATGAATATAACTACTCCTCAGTACATAAATCAAAGAATTTAAACTGAATAGTCTCAAAAACTGAGTCAGAAGATATAAACAGAGTAGAATCAGAACTTTTACCCTAAAATTAAAAAGAGTTTACTCATAAAATTAATCAGAGGATTAAAACTTGAATAGAATTAGAAACTTAATTGGAGATTTGAAATAGTTGACTCTAAAAGTTAATTAGTTAATTTAAACTTAGTTTACTAAGAAGCTTGACTAGAGAATTGAAACAGAATGTACTCAGAAACTTGTTTCAATTCTCTACTTAAGTTTCTGAACAGACTCAGATTGATTGAGTAAACTTAGAAACTTATCCAGAGGATTGAAATATTGAATTGACTCAGAAATTTAACCAGAGAATAAATCTGAGTAGGCACAGAAACTTAATCGGGGTAATTGAAACGGAATATATTGAGAAACCTAAATTCAGGGAATTTGAGTAAACTCAGAAACAATCAGAAGTAAAACTGAGTAAACTCAGAAACAATCAGAAGTGAAACTGAGTAAACTCTGAAACTTAATACTTGGGTTAAATTTGAGTAAGGAGTAAAAAGAGTTTTTAAAATTTGTAAAAATTTACTAGGTAGTGAGTTTAGCAATATGTTTTGTAAATAAAATGGAGTATTAATAGATGAAAAACTGATAAAAAAAGATAAAAATGTATTACTTATTAAAATATTAAAAAATAAATTCAAAATTGTGGAGTCAGAATCAGACTTGTAAAAGGTAGTAGTGACTAGTCTGAGCAGAACTTGTGAACATTCTGTATTCTCCTCTGACTTTACAAATAAGGTTGAGTTGGTGACCCAAGCCTCAGATTTTTCTGCATCACATCTCCCCTGGAGATTGTGCATCCATCACCGGTGTGGTAGCCAACCTAACTTTGCAATCCTTCTTCCAACATAAAATTTAACTGCATATATTTTGAATCTAGCATTTTGTGTTTGTTCCCCCCCCCCCCCCAATTTTTTTTTTTTTTTTTTTTTTTTTAATTAATACAAACTACTAAGTTATTATTAATTAATTTAAATTTCTTTAAAGTTTTACTGTAAAAACAAAAATGTATTTTCTACACGTTTTTATTTTTTTCTTACATCTTTATTCCACTTTATTTGTTTTTAATGCAACCTTTTATCTTTAATCTATCTTTAAATTCTTCTCTTTAATACATCTTTATTCCTTCTTATTAAAACTTTGATTCCTTGTTAAATACATCTTTATGTACCAGAAATTCGAAGCATATTTTATGAGCATTTCTAGGGTATCGATAAGTGGTAGAGGGGACCCCCCCCCCCCAACCCAAGGACAATGGTAGCAGGGTTAGGGTCCTGCTACCACTTATTTATGCCCTAGAAATGCTCATGCATGGCTCGGATTTCTGGTGCATGTTTGCCCACCCCACCCCACCCCACCCCCAGTTCTGGGGAACCAAGGGATAACTGATGAATGATGATATCAGGGTTCACACTTTCTGGAAAGTCAGGGGAAAAAAAATTGGTCAGGGAAAGTCAGGGAAACGTTTTAAAATATGCTGAAAGTCAGGGAAATTCCAAAAAAGTCAGGGAAATTTTAAAATTTCCCAACATATGAAGAATGATCCATGGACCAAGTTACATATTTTTGATATATTTTTTTTTCCTTACTGTATAATTGTGGAATGAGAGATGTATTTGATAAGTGAATGAAAAGGATGGGCGAGGAACGACATTCCATAAATCTACTTCAATCCTGTTTCTTTCTATTTTTAGTTCACTATTACTTACTATTCTTCCTATTCTGTTCTGAGTTGTTCCAAGTTCAGCCTGCCTAGCAAAGGTCACGGTCCGACGTGTTGCACGATACATTATGCCTCAGAGATTTTTGTTTTTATATCTTTATAATAAATAGCAATTACACGGCATTTGAGGAGATACTTTTGAGGTTTCACGAAATGATTTTTGATTTTTGGCAGTTGAACGTATATTATTATTTATAAAATGAACTTCAAGCAAAAAAAAAAGCTTAACTTTGAGGGCAGTGGATGGAAATTAAACCGAAATTTGGTCGGTTTCGTTTGACAAGTTTACAATGTCGTCGTACTTAATATTATGGAAAGATTTCTTAAGTCCAGTATAATGCCTACAACCAACACTAAGCTTTTTGCATTAGATTTTACAATGAATTATAAATTAAATGCCAGACTGTGCAAATCAAATGACAGAAAAGATATTAGAAAGAATGTCCTCTGATAAAGCCTGTCCAATGCTCTCAATCATTGGACTCCAGGTATGAGTTTTTCATCAACCAGAACAGGGGAAACAAAGATTTGATTTATTGCTAGAGGCATTGTAAACCAATAACCGAATCACCAGATTCTGTTGCTGAGAAAGGAAAAGCACTATACTCTACTTTGCAGTGAAGCTCATTCTAAACCCTTGAATTAAATTCAAAATATTTTTTTCGAAGGTGAAGCGTCCTTCTAAGAGTCTTGATGAGTTTTTTTTCTTCTATAGCACCTGAAATCAATGTTATGCGAATTGTGGCAATTTATTAAATTAGGACTGAATATTTTTGCATGGAAATGCGACAGTGGAAGGGGCGTTTTCTATAAATTAAGCATTTTAGTGGAGAATCTGAAGAACATAGTCTGATTTCTCAAAGAAACAGTGCACAATGCTAATAAGATCTCATGAAATATTCATAATAAATGTTCCTATCACTCAAAAAATGGTGACAAAATGTAAGAGCTATCCATAGGAGATATGAAGAACATCTCAACAGAGTCAAAACAGAAAGAAAAAAGAAGAGAATAAAAAGGTGAAAAAAGAAAATTATCCACCATACAAATCAATAAACTTGAAGAGCAGGGAAAGATGTTAAACTGAAGGCTTTGACAGAAGAAGACGCTATGAAATCAAAAATTCAATGCTTGAGAAGAAAAAGTTAATCTAAATCTCCCCATTTAGAACTTTTGTGATTACGGTGGACGTTATTTCACCTAGGCTATTAATGTAAAGCTTTTAATTCGTAGTTTTCTTTGTCATTTATATAATTGATTGTTTTTTGTTGGTTTTCTTACGAATGTCGAAGTGCTTTGGATGGCTATGGGTAAGGGTTATAGGCTGATTACTAAAAAAAAATATTTTTTAAATTCACATTTTGGATGAACAATTTAAAGTAAATTTTCAAATAATTTAATGTATGAACTGAGTAAATAGGCTGCAATAATAAATAGATATTTTATACACCAAAAATAACGAACACGCTGGTCAGGGAAAATTTGCAGATTTGGTCAGGGAAAGTCAGGGAAATCAAATTCAAAATTTTAGTGTGAACCCTGGATATCTTTATTCATCGTTAATTTATACCTTTTTCCTCTTTATAAATACTTTTCTCTCTCCTTTAGTACATTGTTATTCCTCTTTATAAATTATTTTATCCTCTTTATCTCATATTTATAAGACCTATACCTTTATCTTTGCTGGTTCGATCCCTCGAGGAGATCCTGGGATGAAACTTCCTAAAAAAGTTTCCCTCCTCAAATGGGGCAATGCCTGTGGTTAACTTTTAATTTAAAAAAAAAAAAAAATCTTAATATTAAAGAAGCATCACTAAGAAAATGTAGAGAACTTACTTTTCATAATTTGCTATTTAGTTATTATTATTATTATTATTATTATTATTATTATTATTATTATTATTATTATTATTATTATTATTAATTAGGGACTTCCTCTGTTGTTAATATACTGACACAGTACAGCCCCATTTCCTGCGGGTTGTGGTGGTCCCAGTATATCTTTAAATTATTATTATTATTATTATTATTATTATAGGAACTTGAAGATGTTATTTTGAAGCTAACTGCAAGTGATACGTTTGATCGAAAAGCTATGCTAGACCTTATTAAACGAAGATTCTTTTATGAGAGTTCCTTTGCTATATATGGGGGAAATACAGGTAAACGTCAAATTTTATTTAAGGTAGAAATAGATAAAAAATATTTCCTTCGTTTTTTTTTTTTTTTTTTTTTTTTTTTTTTTTTTTTTTTTTTTTTTTTTTTTTGTAGTGGTATTTTTAGTTTATTTACTATTTAGTAATTTTGAAAATAATAATTGATTTTAATAATAGAAAAAAAAATACTGTATTTAATTGCAGTAGTAGTTGCAATATTAAATCGTGAATGGTCCTCTTTATTTAAATTATATTAATACTTATTAGTTTGTTATTTTAGAATAGTAGTAGTAGTAGTGGGAGAATATTGAATATAAATCGTAGATGAAGGAATTGAATTACTGTTTAATATCATAAAATATGAATCATTATTTTGATTTCACTCCTTACATTTAGAAACAGGAAATTTTTGAATAATTATACCAAGCACGGTACAGCGCATCCAAGGCCCTAACATAGAAATAAACAAGAAATAATAATAATAATAATAATAATAATAATAATAATAATAATAATAATAATAATTTATGCAGGTACATAAAAACAATCACAGAATTGTCAACCATTGCAGATTTGTTCTTTATAATTTTATCATCATTAATCAGATTCTCATTCCTTATATTATTATTATTATTATTATTATTATTATTATTATTATTATTATTATTATTATTATTAGGTTAGAGAATAAAGGGAATCATCATAAAATAATGAATAAGGATGGTACTTTCTTGAATGATGAAGTGGATGTTAGAGGAGAGGAGAGGGATACTTCGAAAATCTGCATAACATTGACAGTAATGAAAGGAGGATAGTGAATGCACGTGTGGGTTTGATGGTGTAAGAAGAAATAGATATTTTGGAGATGAGGTAATAGGAAAAGTGAGAAAGTTGAAATATGGTAAATTAGCAGGTATGGATGGCATTACTGGTGAAATGATCAAGAATAGATGCAAAATTGTGATTGACTGAATATGGAGCTTGTGTAACAAAGCGTTTGTGGAGGGTATAGTTTTGTTCCGAGGAGAGCAGTAATGGTGCCCTTATATAAGGGGAAAGGAGATATGGGGAGCTATAGGGGAATTAGTTTATAGTGTGTTGTATGGTATTTTGGTGATTGAGGGGCTGACTGGTAAAGAACAAGATGCTTTTAGAAGTGGTAGAGGATGTGTGGATCAAAAATCTGCACATTGAAACAAAAGATAGAAGAATAAATTATATTTAGGTTTATGGACTTGCAACAAGCGTACAACAGGATTAATAGGAAAGC
>JABUQX010057825.1:20000-45000 GCA_015478945.1 Trachelipus rathkii
TCAAGTTTAAATGAACAATGTTAACATTTTATCAATAGATCAAAATTAATTTTAAGTTTTCTTTTAAATATTGCACTTTGATATTGCAAAAGTTCAAAGTCAAATTTCAAATGTGCTGTTCAACAGATTTTAAAATTTTGAATCCTTTCAAGTTTGTATTCAAATATTTAGTTTGACAAATTTGAGTTTCAACCTATTCCAGAGTATATCCCAATAGATGTGTTAGAAAACCATGCCAAGCATTTTTCACAAAAATTTTTATATAACTGTTGTTATCAATTCGGAACTAACTAGTTAAAATAAGCTTATTTTTTAACAATTTTTATTCAATAAATCTTTCAATTTCAAAACTATGTACACCTATATATTATACATTATATTCCCAATAACTATCTACATTTATTTCCACAACTTAATAAAGTGTTATGCTATTATTAGTAGTAAACAAGGTCTCAAAATGAAATTTTAGCAACTGCTTAACAATGTCTAAAATATTTTAAGCAAAGGCTCCTCTCCAATAATATATGTGACCTATGTTACCTAATTTGGTGATTTTAACAAACATCTTCTCTATTTTACTTTTTTAATCAAACTATATTCTGAATCTAAAGTTTTTTTTTTTAATAAACAATTTTACAAAAATGTATACCTTAAATAGAAGTTTTACTTGGGGCCTACTACATCGGTTGGTTAGGTCTGGAGTCAGAGTTGAACAGAGATAAGATGAGACTATGTATCACAGAAAGACTGGAGAGTCTGAGCAGGAGAGTTGATAAAATGAAAAGCCCTAAACTCCAACTTTTCAAAGAGCTGTTAGGCGTAATCCATACAGGGGGCAAACAACCTCCCCTATAAAAGAGGGAGCAACTGAGGAGGTGTGAAGAAATTCTGAAGGAGCCTCAGAACACCCCCATTTCTTTGAAGCTGATTTAGAAAGAAATAATGTAATAAAACTGTTCTCAATGCCAATTAGAAATTCAAGGTCAAAATTTAGGTAGTTCCAAGGCCACCCCCTTTAGTGTGAGCCACTTGATGTTGGGTAGGAGGATATCTTTCAAAAAGAAATAAGCAATAAAGGGTTGAGTCGCTGGCATAGAAGTGGACAGATGATGTAGATGATATGGAAGAATATGTCAAGTAGCAAGATGAAAGAACAGTTTTTTTGAGGCATTGAAAACAACCGTGTTCTAAATTCCTCGATTAGAATTTGAGAAAGATCAAAGGTTAGTTGCTCCAAGGCCTTCCCCCCTTTAGTGTGAGCCACTTGCTGTTAGGTGGGACATCTTTCAAAATGAGATGAATAATAAATGGAAGAGCCTTCGCCATAGGAGTGGATAGGTGAAGAAGCAATAGAGGTCATTAATGAAAAGTAGAAGAAAAAAAAAAAGAGTTGGGCATAAGAGAGAACCATAAGGAACACCACAATTTATAGATTTAAAGATGGACAGTGGCCATTTACAAATACTGCTATAAAATGGCCAGAGAGGAAATCAAAGAAAAGGATAAGACACTGAAGGAAGGCAGTTTAGAAATCAAAATTTTGTGCCAGACTCTTATTAAAGACTTTCATTATGTCTAGTGCCACAGTAAAAAAACAAAAAATCACTAAAATGCCAAAGGGCTGAGCACCAACAATCAGGGAGAAGGAAAGACTGCCAATAAAACATTTCTTACGAAAGGAAAACTGTCGATCAAAGAAGATTTGAAAAACTTATTTACAAATCTTCCTGTTAGGGATAAATTCAAAAACTTTAGAAAGAATAGAGGTTAAAGAAAAAGGACGATAGTTTGAGGGTTGAGAGGGGTCCCCTTTTTTTTAGCACTAGCTGAATGAGAGCATGTTTTCAGCAGGGAGGGAAGGTTGAAGATAGACAGATGAAATAGTTTATCAAGGCAGGGTGCAAGCTTAGAAGTACAAGAAGATACCATCATGACTGTATGCCTTCTTAGTGTTAAGCTCTGCAATATATATATATCAGAAATTACACCTTTAGAAGAATTACAATACTAGGCATAAATGAGTTGGAGGGGTATGGAGGGGAAGGATAGCACTGGAATCGTTTAAGGTGAAATTAGGGTAAAGGTTTGAGTGAAGGATTCAGATTTAGCAGAGGTAAAACAGCGATTTATTGCATTAGAGAGAGAAGATATAGAAGGAAGAGAAGTAAATTACTTAATTTTTGCAAAATGCAAAAAAAACACATGAGGAAGAGGAACCCTAGGGCTTGTCAAACTACTGTAACTAAAAACCCACCAATTTGGCTTAGTCAAAATATACTAAATGATACCAAACCATCCATGTACCTTAACAACTACTGTAACTATAAAAAATGTTAATTTAGCTTCGTCAAAATGCTATATGATCACTGACCATCATATACTTATCCGTCTTTCTAAAAAACATTGATAGGTTCCACAACAACCTCAGTGGCTGACATTTCATAGAATTATCAACCATCTTGCATCCATCCGTTCTGCTATCGTAAGCATGGCATGCCTTCTTGCATTTGCTGACCTAATCCGGCAATCCGCGAACAACGCCAGATGAGGATATTGATCGTATAGCCATCAATGAATATAAATATTTTGCAGTGGTATATCATATCCCTCAGAAGAGCCATCTTACAAACATTCCTAACTCCTTCAGCCTCTCCTCATAACTCATCTTTGTTGCTCTACATTGCACTTTCCTTAAATAAGGAGCCCAAACTTGTGCACAATACTTTAATACTGGCCTAACATAGCTATTATACGGTTTACTTATAACTTCCTTGCTCTTATAAACGACATTGTAATATATTTTACCTAGCATCTTATTAGCTTTATTCCTTGCTTCCAAACACTGATTAGCTACTTTCAAGTACAGCCTAATCACACCTAATCTTTTCTTGGTCCACAGACTCTAGCCAATCCCCATTCATATCATAGCTAAAACTTATATTTGAGTAACCTAGGTGAAGAACCCTTTTACTATTAAAATTCATTTGCCACTTATCTGCCCACCCAAGAAGCTTGTCAAGATCTTTTTGAATCTTTATATATCCATCACTATATATATATATATATATATATATATATATATATAGTATATATATATATATATATATATATATATATATATATATATATATATATATATATATATATATATACTATATATATATATATATACTTTTTATATATATATATATATATATATATATATATATATCTATATAGTATCATCTGCAAACTTAGAAACTTTACATTTAAGTTCTTGGACTAAATCATTTTATATATATGAGAATAGTGGCCCCATCATTAAACCTGTGGGACACCCTTCACTTTTTCCCATGTTGACTTATTGCCATTTAGTTGTACACTCTGTTTTCTATTCCACAACCACTTTAATCCAACCATGTACCACTTCACCTATACCACATTGCAATAACTTCCTCATCAGACCTATTTTGGGGAACCTTATCAAAAGCTTTGCTGGTCTAAATATATAATATCAACTGGATCTCCTTGGTCAATGCTGTCCATAATGTATTCCATAAATTCTAAAAGGTTTGTCTGACACAGTATTAAAAAAAAAAATTTAAAATGCCAACCCATCTGGGTTTTGAAAAAAAAATTAGTAGTAGAAGTACTTGCTCATATATATATATATATAATATATATATATATATATATATATATATATATATATATATATATATATATATAAGTAATACTATACTGTCAAATATATCTATCTAGTGATGTACGCTGGGCAAATGCCCATTGGGCAGGCATTTATAAAATGGGCATTTGTCCATTTCATAAATGCCTGCCCAAAAACTGGGCATTTATAAAATTATCAGCAAAGGATTGATTAATTATTGACAGCATTTAAAAAAAATATTCAAAGAATAGTTATCATAATACTTTATATATATATATATATATATATATATATATATATATATATATATATATATATATATATATATATATATATATATATATATATATATATATATATATATATATATATATATATATATATATATATATATATATATATAACAGTCGTCCCTCGTAGAACGCGGTCTTATAGAATGCTGGCTTGCTATACTGCGGTTGGTAAAAAGATAAAAAGAAAAATTAAAATTACAAAAATAAAATTAAAATTCTGCAATACAAACATATGTTAAAAAGATAATAAAAATTAAAATTAAAATTGCAAAAATAAAATTAAAATTGCAATTCATTAGTCATACAGTTAAAATGAAAAGAAAACGAATAACTTTAGAGTCCACAAGGATCTTCTGCTGGCAATAGGCTTTTACTGTAACTCGTTGCACTCGCATTGATAGCGTTTGTATATGCTTCTCTCGCTGAAATTTTAACAAATTTTATACAGTGTGTACAGTATTTTATAAATATTTTTTATCATAGCTAAGAAACGAAACATACCACAACCAAATTCTTAAAAAAAAGCATAGATTGGCATATCACTGGAAGAGGAAATAAAAATTTTAATTTAATTAGAGCTGGCTCTTCTAACTGTTTCATGTAAATACGGGAGAAATGAATCGACAATTCGAACAAAGAAAAAGAATTAAGAACGCAGTCATACTAGGAAGATCTTTAAGTGCATCTAAAATGACAAGCCATCTGCGAGATGATACGTTGGTTAAAACTGAACAGGCATTAAATATCTGGCTCGAAGACATGAATCGAAAACGAGTGCCTTGCGACGGAATAACATTAAGAACAAAGGCCTCTACTCTATATGGTAAGTTTAAAAATCAAAATGACAAAGTATAAATTTAGCCAGGGTTGGCTTGATAATTTCAAAAAGCGTTTTTGCTTTAAAAAATATTCGTACGACAGGAGAATCGACGTCCGCAGATAATGAAGCAGCAAGAACCTTTCCAGATGAATTTATGAAAATAAATGAAGATAAAGGGTAACTGCCTGAACAAGTTTTCAATGCTGATGAAACTGGGCTTCTCTGGAAAAAAATGCCAGCACATACATTTCTAAAAATGAAAAGCGAGGCCCCGGCTTCAAAGCAGCAAAGGATAGCGTGACAATATTATTTTGCTGCAATGCAGCTGGCCACTTAATAAAGCCTGGCTTCCTTCATAAGTCAGCAAACCTACTTTGTATGATAGTAAAAAACAAAAATCTATTGCCAGTATTCTGGTGACCCAATAAAAGGCTTGGGTCACAGTTGATTTATTTAAAGACTGGTTTCATAAGTGTTTTGTTTCAGAAGTCAGGAGTTACCTTGAAAATAAAGGAATGCCATTTAAAGGGTTGTTAATACTTAACAATGATGGCGGTCATCCAGAAGGGCTTAACAATGAGAATGTCGAAGTTGTATTTGTTCCAGCCAATACTTCAATTCTTCAAGCTTTAGATCAAGGAGTGAATCGATGTTTCAAAGCTAATTACATAAAGATAACATTCACACGGATTTGTAATTTTCTGAAGAGGATTTGAATGCAAACGTCATGAACTGGAGGAAATCTTTAAATAAAGCAGACTGTAAATTATGTTAAGGAGGCAATTGATCAAATTAAACCACACTCGGTTAACGCTTGCTGGAAAAATTTATGGAGTGAATGCGTTACAGATTTTCAAGGATTTTCAACTGCAGAAGATGAAGTTGCAAACATTGTTGCAATTGCTCATCACGTTGGTGGTTATGGATTTGACGGCCTCCACCAAAAAGAAATTTAAGAAATAATTGAAGGGAATAAGGAGACATTAACGAATGATGTGTTAGCTGAACTTGTTAATTCAGTTTCTGATACTGAAGATGACGATGAAAAAAATGCTGTAGTAAATGATTGGGATTTAAATACATTAGGTGAACTGTGTTTCGTATGACAAAAGTTAAATGTTCATTATCGTCAAAGATCGCTATTGGAATAGTCTGGTAAAGAAATTGAAAAATGATTTAAAACCATATGAAGAAATATTTGGTGAGCTAAAAAGGGCAAAAGCGTCAATTGCCGATAACGATGTATTTCTCAAAAAAGCAGCCTATGCAATCTACAGATTCGGAACCACCTTTATCTCCTTTAACTTCATTTACACTTTGAAAGAAAATATTTTTGTGCGCAGTTGGATTAACTTTAAAATTTTATATTACAATACTTAGACTATTCAATTAAATATAAAAAAATATTATCTCCAAATTTATAAAGGTTTATACATTGTATAAGATGTGTACAGTACTGTACTGTAATGTATTAAATATCCTACTAATTAACTAGTCAATAAAATATGTTTATATACTATACTGTAAATAACATTATATGTACAAATTTATTCAATTATTAAGGATAAATAAAATACTGCTGATATTTTATTCACCTTATACAAAGATAAAAATTTTAAAATTAATGATTTTTCAAGGGAGTTAAAGTTATATGCGATGTCACCTATAACGGGGGTCACTAACCTAACCCCAGCGTTCTATGAGGGACAACTATATATATATATATATATATATATATATATATATATATATATATATATATATATATATATATATATATATATATATATATATATATATATAACTATAATTGCAATATATATATATATATAGGCCAGCCTCTAGAAGAGCCACAATCCATATCTCAAAAACTACAACAGCTACCGGGAAAAGAATACATTGCTGGAATCTGGCAAAAATTTTACTGAAACTGAAAAAATATATATCTCGAAAACTACAAAAGCTACAGGGAAAAGGAATACATTTTTGGAATCCTTGTAAAATTTTGGTTAGGAAATGTAAAAAAAAAAAAAAAAAAAATTAAACATAAAAATTGGCTATTTTTTTTTTTTGGGGGGGGTGCTGGGACATAGTATATATATATATTTTTTTTAAGGTATTACACGGCAATTTAGGGGCTGGAGCCGACGGGGAACACAGGGAGACGTTTTCCATACCCCGTAGGCGGAGCCCCTGCGACACCCAAATACCAAGAGCGGGGGTTCGGAGACCCTCCCCGGAGAAGGAATTAGTCCTACCCCGTAGTTCCCGGAGACCGAGAGACCCCGACTCCTGCCTTCGGTGCGGATACCCTTAGGGTATTCTTTAGTTAAAAAACAAAAACAAAATTTAATAGAGTCTATTTATTTTAAGTAACGATATAAGGTCTCTAAATAGGCTCTCTGTCATATTACTATAATTAATAACAATAATTTTTTTATTTCTATCAGCATTTCAGAGTTCCAATGTATTCCTTTTAACATAATAGTATAGTTTTTTTAGATATATATATATATATATATATATATATATATATATATATATATATATATATATATATATATATATATATATATATATATATATATATATATATATATATATATATATATATATATATATATATATATATATACCTATCAGCAGGGGTAATTTAATTTTTCGGCCTTTTTTTGGTTTTTAAGTAACTGTAACTTAAAAACTATAGCACTTAAAGAAATTAGTTCTATTTCCAATAATAAAATATAGGCATTTGGCAATCATTTAATGTAAAGAAATTAAAAAAATAAAAATAATAACTATTTTTAAAAATGTACAAAAAAGATTTTTGGGGCAATTTCAGAAAACCTAAAAATATAAATTTTACCCATTTTTTGTTGACACTAGCTGAAATGAACTTCCCTAACGTGTTAGTGGTAAGTAAGAATGATAAATTAGATAAATTAGCTGCATTGCCAGATTTAGATTTTTGTTAAATCTGACACCCTTAGCAATTTTTAGTTTTTGTTGTTGTCGGGTATGTTTATATGGGTTTCCGATGCCTCAGAGTCGATTCCCGTGTTGCTGAGTCAATTGGCCACCCCAGTCAAGGGTGAGGGGGGTGGGGGGGAAATGGAATGGAAATCTGAAATTGCCCCGGGGTTTTAAATGTTAAATAACTTTTTAATGAAAAGTGCTATCACTATGTATTTTATATGTATACATAGCTTGAAACCTGTACTATCAAATAGTAAGTGATCAAATTTTAAAAATTTTGCTTTATTTTTCGTACACAGACCTTATAAATCAAAATTACAAATTTTTAAAAAAAATTTTTAAGAAAAATCAAAAAATCTAGATTATTTATATATTTTTTTTTTTTTTGCAGTTCACTGCACCTGTTAGTCTGCTACAACTTTTATTAAAAAATTTTTTTTTGTAAAACTTTTAGTTTTTTTTGTAAAACAATAAAAACTAAAAATTCTGAAATTGCCCCAGTTGACTATATGCAGGTTGACGGTATATATATATATATATATATATATATATATATATATATATATATATATATATATATATATATATATATATATATATATATATATATATATATATATATATCTATATATTTATATAAACTATATCTATCCTTTTATATACATATATATATATATATATATATATATATATATATATATATATATATATATATATATATATATATATATATATATATATATATATATATATATATATATTTTTTTATTTTCATATAAAAGTGGACCAGCATTCCAGCAATGTATTCCTTTTCCCGGTAGCTGTTGTAGTTTTTTGAGATATGGATTGTGGCTCTTCTAGAGGCTGACCCTTATATATATATATATATATACATATATATATATATATATCTTCCTCACATTCTCCACATATAACTCTATATCCACATACCCTCTCTTTCTGTTTATATATATATATATATATATATCTTATACCTGAGATATTATATAATAATAATAAAAGTATAAATGCCCTCTAAAATGCCCAAATTGGACAAATGCCCAGGGCATTTGCCCAATTCTTAAATGCCTGGGCATTTACCCATCACTATATATATATATATATATATATATATATATATATATATATATATATATATATATATATATATATATATATATATATATATATATATATATATATATATACTATGCTATATATATATATATACGGGTACTGGTATATAATACTGGTATGTAATACTGGTATATACCAGTATTGGACTAATTTTGTCTTATTCTTTATTCTGTTTTTGATGTTTCAGATCATTACTTAAAGTTTTTTAAACTTTTTATACAGTTATTAAATTTAATAGGTAAATATCTAGATTTGAATCAGTGTATATTTTCTGAAAAAAATTTCTAAGTTCAAAAAAATTTCTAAGTTCAGAAAAGTTAAGTTAAGTAAAGTTTTTAAGAAAATTTTTAGTGACAAGCTTCTGGAATTATGCCGGAAGCTTGCCACTAAATAAAAAAACTTAGACTTTTTTCTGAACAGAAATTTTTTTCAGAAAATATGCACGGATTCAAATATAGAATAATATCATTTAATATTAGTCTTTAAATTTAAGTATAATACATTTATAAAATGACCAGTATGGGAAGATATAAAGGTAAAGAATGGTCAGAATTTGAAGCTGTAGAGGAGCAAATGAGTTAAATTCTAAAATTAAAAAAACAATAGTCATAAACACTGAGTCATGAAAAGATTAGTTCCAAATTAGGCAATTAGGGCCTTACTGTGTAAAAATTACATAAATGTGCAGAACTGGAAGGAAATTCTTCTGATGCTTTTATTAAAAAATCAACTTGAAATTTTAAGAGATAGTCAAAGGAAATAAATATCTGGTCAAGAGAGCAAGATCAGTCACTTGTTGCCTACATTTCATATAGATTCTGGTATAACTTCTACCCCATTATATTAAAGATGTTCAGTGTACTTCCTGATTCAAGTACAAGCATCGTATATAGTCAATGAAACTGATACCTCCCAGTCACAAGGAAAAGTCAAAACTATGTCCTTCAACCTAAGCATTAATAGATTTATTATCAAACCATCAACAAAACAAAATAAGTATTAAATTTACAATTTGCAGAGTATTTTTATGTAGCTGAAAATGAACATGTAAAAAAAAAAAAATGTAGGAATGCTCGAAGCTCTTATACAAGCCCCTCAGGGAACAGTTATACGAAACAACCTGTTAGACTGCATATGTAATGAAATGCATTGAAACCTTGTCATCAATCTCAAAGGACAACAAGTAACCATGATCCAAGATGGTTGGTCAAACATACAACCAAACCAATCAATGTTTGCACAATGGAACAAAATCCTTCTTTATTAGATCTGTAGATGCTGGCTCTGAAAAGACATCTGAATACCGTGTAAAAATTGCTGAACAAGAGGTTCATTATAGCAAAAGCACTTTTTAATGCCATTTAAGTCAAGTCTTAATGTTCAATTCAATATCTAATTATTTTACAAAATGTTAACAATAATATTCAATATTATTTGACTCAGCTGAAAGCATGAGATGTTTGAGTATTTGATGCTATAATGTACTGAATTTGAATGTAACAGTTTTGTGCTATAGTATGCTTTCTCTATTACTTCAAATTTATGAAAAAAGTTTTCAATCAGTTTTAAATTAAGAGCACTATAAATTTTATTAAAAGTGGGTTGTAAGAACAACTTATTACTTACTAAGTTAGAGACTTAACCAGATATACTCTCCACTCTCAAACATGTCCAGTCCCAAGTCCAAACCTATTATGTATGAATTTATTGAATTATGATAATCAATTTCTTCAATTTAAATTTAAAACAAATAGGAATGCAGTAGGTACAAATTTATATACTGTCAAGTACTTGTTAGATAAAAAATATAATTATTACATAAAAAGTATTTGATACTAACAATTCTGTATCTAAACTAATATATATCTTATATATATATATATATATATATATATATAATAATACTATATATATATATATATATATATATATATATATATATATATATATATACCTATTTATATACATATATATATATATATATATATATATATATATATATATATATATATATATATATATATATATATATATATATATATATATATATATATATATATATATATATATATATATATATATATATTTATTATTTAATATATATATATATTAACTATATATATATATATATATAATATATATATATATATATATTTATATACAGTATATATATATATATATATTTATGACTTTTTCCAGGTGGTGAATTTTTGTTCCAATAATTAAGCAAAAATATTTGTAACCAGGGATAAAATCCAGAAACGATTTCAAAGCATAAGCAGTTCCAATAATGATGTTAAGTTTCTATTCATTTATTGTTGTGCTGCACACTACCTTAATCTTGTTGAGTTAGAAGTATCACTTAGAACCATATTAAACAAAATCATTGAAGTGCAAAAAAAATTTTTTAAATCATAACCGCCAAGCTGCATGGCTTTGTGAAAAAATTGATGTAAAGCCTCAATTGCTAAATTCGACAAGATGGAATAGTCAGTATGCGATCATAGATACATTTCTTTATAATTATCAGAAATATCTAGAAATTATGATGGAAAATGAATCTGATATTGACAAAAATATAGTGACAGTTATCAAGAATGCAGTCATTCACATGAATTCTATGCATCTGCGGAAACAACTCAAGAAAAGAATCCACTGCTCTCAATTTATTGCAGAAGAATGACCACTTTGGGAGATGTGGTACACATCTGGATGCAATTGATCAATGCTCCTGAATTAGAGTCATATAAACTAATCATAAAGAAAAGATCTGATCAATGCATAACTCCTCTCTATCTTCCTGCATACCAAGCCCATCCAAAATATAGAGGTCATAATCTCACTGATGAGTAAAATGAAAAAGCAAGTGAATGGCTCAGAAATATCAATCCAGATTTTATGGCTCCATTGCTCTGTTTATCTATTGAGGATGTTGATCAATACCCTAAATGCATGCTTCAACAAAATACTATAAATTCCCTTACCCCAGCCAAATGGTGGCGACTAATTCATAAACATGCAAGATCCAATAAATTGGTTACAACTGAGTTTTGTAAATTCATAACCATGATATCACCTCCATCAAGCTCCGCATCAATTGACGGAATATTTTCTAAACTGGGTTTAATTCAGATAACTTAGAAACAAGTTGGTGTAATAAAAGAATAGAAAAATTAGTGATCTGCCATAGAGTATTATGAGAGAATTCTGAGGAGTATGGAAAATGTTAGTCAAAATCTAAAAACATAAAAATAAAAAGATTATACATAAACAGAAAATAGAATACAATTATAATTAAAAAAAATTAAATCAGTCATATTTCAAGTTAAAAAAGAAGTGATATATATATATATATATATATATATATATATATATATATATATATATATATATATATATATATATATACTTTATATATATATATATATATATATATATATATATATATATATATATATATATATATATATATATATATACTCTTTATATATATATATATATATACTCTAAATATTAGGGATGTACCGATAGCATAGGTATCAGCAATATCAGTCTTTTTTTTGGTATCGGTTTTGGTTAATATGGCAGATACTTCTTACTTTTTGGGTGAAGAATTATCAGCAACTTTTAGATTCAATAATAAACCTAGTTTTGATATATAAAGGTTCTAGCCAAGAATTTACTAGCTAGCACAAACCCTACAAGAATGGCATATCAAACAGTGAACCATTTCTAGAATGCATTTAATAGCATAACCGAGGAGCTTGCTCGTGTGACAAAAAAAGATTCACAGAAGTGGAAGCCACCATATCAGCAACACCTGGAAACAGAACTGATAGTGTAGTGATGCTGGTGACTTTCATCAAATAAACCTACTGAAGATGAAGAGGATTTGGATAGGTTAGACTTTGATAAGTTCATGGCCGAAATTGCATTGACATCTCATTCACCTTTAAAGAAATCACACCAAGGAACCTCATTGAAAAAACTGAAGAGACAGTCATCAAGGAGCAAAGATAATTCAAATTTGCAATCTGTGAAAGAGGAGATGAGGCTCTATGAAAACATGGAGATGCTGCCTACAGAAGAAAATCCTTTCATGTGGTGGCATGAAAATGGGCCAAGGTTTCCATTATTATCATTGCTTGCATGCAAATATTTATTATCCCCTCCCTCATCAGTTGAGAGTGAGCGTATTTTTATTGTAGATGGGAGTGCAAACACCCCAAAAAGGAACAGGATATGGCCAGATACTAGTGAAAGTTTAATGTTTTTGCATCAAAATTTGAATTTTTGAATTTGAGTATTGAATGATATCTATCTTTATCTTAAAGGAGTACATTATTATTATGTCATGTTTGAATAATAGCGTTTATTTATTTTGTCTTTTCAGCTGATTAATTGAGGTCTATTCTTTCATTATTTTTATTCTTTATATTGTAGCTTGTTAAAGAATCTTCTTGTAAAATGTAATCATATTAAAACAAAAGCTAGTAGCTAAGCTTTGTTAATACTTACTGGAAAATGGAAATGGAATATTTTTTGAATAAACACAAATATAAAAAAGTTATTAATATTATAATTGCATTTATTACTCCTTAAAGATACTATTTTAATTTATAAAATAAATATACTTGGGCACAACCAAATATGAAATAAATGACTAAGTATTGGTTGTACAGGGAATGCAATCCTGAGTTGCCTAGCAGTACACAAATGTTTTATCTTATTACTGTGTGTTTATTATATTAATTAAAGTATCTGTATCAGTACCTAAAAAAAAAAAAAAAAAAAAAAAAAAAAAAAGAGTATCAGTATCAGCCTCTTTTCTGGTATTGGTACATCTCATTTATACAAGAGCTGTCTAAAAAGTATCTGACCTTCAATTTTCGTGTGCAAAGTATTGATGCTTGGATTGGGTTTGTGTTTGAGATCAGTAAATATTACACATATGCAATTTTGCGAGATGATTTGAACATGCGGAGAGTGGCTGCGAAATTTGTGCCAAAGCTTTTGTCGCTGGAACAGAAAGAACTCCGTCTTGCAGTTGCACAGGACTTGCTGGATACTGCCAACACTGACCCTGAGTTTCTGAACAACATTATAACTGGAGATGAGTCATGGGTGTACAGCTATGACCCAGAAACAAAATCAGTCATCACAATGGAGGCATTCCACATCCCCAAGGCCGAAAAAAGAGCGACAGGTGAGAAGTCAAATCAAGGTGATGCTAACAGTGTTCTTTGATATTCATGGAATTGTGCATCACGAGTATGCACCGGAAGGACAGTGACAAAAGAGTACTATCAAGAAGTGCTCCGCCGACTCCGTGAAGCAATTCGCCGCAAAAGACCAGATCTCTGGAGGGCAAAAAATTGGCAGTTGCATCACGACAATGCTCCATCTCATTCATCGCAATTGATTCAGACTTTCTTGGCGAAACATGGAATTGCAGTCGTTCGCCAACCTCCCTACTCACCAGACATGGCTCCTTGCGACTTCTGGTTATTTCCGAAATTGAAGAGCCCATTGAAAGGATTCTGTTTTCAGAGTAGAAATGAGATAATGCAGAATGGGACAGCAGAGTTAAACACCATTCCAAAAGAAGCCTTCCAGAATTGTTTTCAGAAGTGGAAAAAACCGCTGAGTGTGTGGAGGCGCAAGGGGCCTACTTTGAAGGGGATTAAAGTCCCAATCCAATCAAGTAAGTAATTTATTTTTTAGAGCCAAAGGTCGGATACTTTTTAGACAGCCCTCATATATATATATATATATATATATATATATATATATATATATATATATATATATATATATATATATATATATATATATATATAATCTTTTATTTAAACTAAGAACACCATAGGGCATATACACAGCAGGTTGCCTTACATGCATGGCAGACAGCTCACTAAAAATGCGTACTATGTACCAGCATTCCCATATGACAACCATAGAGCAATGCTCGTGAGCATTTCAGTGAGGGGTCTGACATGCATCTAAAGCAACCTACTGTGCATTTATTTACCCTATGGTATTCTTTAGTTTAAATAAAAATTGGGTAATAGTTAAGTTCAACAGATTGACAAAATATTGATATGTTTTTCTGATAATCAGTTTTCTTAGATATATATCTTTCAGCCCCATGTAAAAGTACTAAAACTGTGTGCCAAACCTCAATCATATATAAATTTAATCAATCTACTAATTTCCTTTTTTGTTTAAATTCATTTTAGGACCCATTAGGTTTAGGTTATGATAAGTTTTATTAATTATATACAGTAGATCTGTGTCTACTTAACCAAACTTAAGAAATTATATATGAAAATGACGTATGTTACTTATAAAAATATCGTAAATTTGTCATCTTTTATTAAAAACATTTGGTACCATTGCTTATAGGAATATCAAAACATCGATTGATTTTAAAATAATTTTTTTAGAATCTGTTGAACTCAAATATCATCAAAAAATGTAACTAAATATGTATGTAATAAAAAAAATTAACTATAAAACAGTTAAAAATTATTAAACCATTAAAATATAATCTATATTTTATTACAGATTAAATTTATATATATATATATATATATATATATATATATATATATATATATATATATATATATATATATATATATAACTATTATCTATATATATATATATATATATATATATATATATATATATATATATATATATATATATATATATATATATATATATATTATGGAATAAATTTATTGCATTTATAATTTTTTGCTATTTCATTTTTTTTACTATGGTTTTGCAACATCTGTGGGTTATAATCTTGCCATGCCTCTCATATTCTAAATTCATAAGGTAATTATTGAGTTTAACAGATTCTAAAAAAATCAATATATTTTTTAAATCAATGGATGTTTTGATATTCCTAGAAGCAACGTTGCCAAATGTTAAAAATTGAATTTTACATTCGAAAAATCAGTAAGGTTGTGATAAGTTTGGTTAAGTAGACACAAATTTACTTTGTATAATTAACAAAACTTATTATAACCTATACATAATGGGTCCTAAAACATTTAAAAAAAATTTTTTAGGAATAGATTAAATTTGTATACAAGAGGTTTGGCACCCGGGTTTTAGTATTTCTACATAGGGAAGAAATTATATATATACTGTAGCTATATAAAAAACTGATGGGAAAAAAAAATTTATACCAGTATTTTATATGAATCTGTTGAACTTGGTAATTTACCATTCATAAAAATCAAAGTGTGGTAAAAAGAAATTCCACCCAGTTCTAGTATAAGAAAACCCTATGGGAATATTCTAAACTTCTAATTAAATTTTTGGTAATAGTAGGCTCTAAAAAAAATTATAATGAATAATGAAAACGAAAATAGGTACTCAACTTAGGAAAAAAGTTACAGCCTCTCAAAGTTTTTAAAAACCCCATAGGATTTTCTTATAAAAATTTTATTTTTATAAAAATCACAGGATAAACTCTAAAAAATAATAATGAAGCATAGAAAAAAAAAAAAAAAATGATTTAAGTCTTTAGGAAAAAAAGTTACAGCTTCTCAAAGTTTAAAATTTTCCCATAGGGTTTCTTATAAAAAAAATTAGTGGGCCTCGTGCTCATTTCAGGGCCATCCTAGTTCAGGTTATGATAAGATTTCTTAAGTATACATAGATTTTCTCTGTGTATACCTAACAAACTTATCATAACCTGAACTAGAGGGCCCGAAATAGACCTATGCCTGGATAGATCAAAAATGGGGTCTAACTAGGATTTTTAATAACTTTGAAGCTGCTGGCACCACTAAAGAAACACCCATTTTCACTATTTTTTTTAGAGTATATCCTATGATTTTCAAAAATCAAGGGTTACCCCCATTTACAATTATATATTAAAAATTATTATTATATATTATATATATATATATATATATATATATATATATATATATATATATATATATATATATATATATATATATCTTCTATATTAGTGTTGCAGAGGGTTGTCACCCAGTTTTTTATAAAGTCCACAGGATATACTCTAAAATAATAATAAAGAATAGTAGAAAAGAAAACGAAAATAAATAAACTCTCCTGTCGAATTTTGTTACAACATTTTAAATTTGCACTTTCTCCCCAGTCTCAGCATTGATCGAAAAAAAATTTTTTTTTGAAAATCTGTTATATACTCTAAAATAATAATGAAGAATAGTAAAACGAAAATCAGCAGCAGTCTCTTTAGGAAAAAAGTTACAGCCTCTGAGAGAAGTTAAAAATTTTCCATAGACTTTCTTATAATAAAAATTAGTGGGCCTCGTGCTCGTTTTAGAGCCATCCTAGTTCAGGTTATGATAAGATTTGTTAATTATACATAGACTTATTCTCTGTGTGTACCTAACAAAACTTATCATAACCTGACAGAAAAGAACCTAAAGTGAGACCTAACTTGGACGTCAATATTGTGAAATGTCTATAGGTTTTTAACAGCTTTGAGAGGCTGCTTTTTCAGAAAGCGCAATTTCGTTTTCATATTCTTCATTATTATTTTGGTAATTGTTACTCATAAAAATCAGGAATTTGACAACCCTCTGGGTAACAATTACCACATTTATATATATATATATATGTATATATTTATATATATCTTAATAATATATATATATATATATATATATATATATATATATATATATATATAATATATATATATATATATATATAATATATATATATATATATATATATATATGAAAACTAAAACAATTTAAATTTTATCCCTAAAATTTTCTGAAACACACTTTTATAAACCCTTAACTTTTCGTAAGTTTGTAAAGGGGTTGATATAACTATTTATTTATAATATCTTGGTCAAAAATAGTTATGAAACACCGTTTAGCCTACAGCACCGCATCACATCAAAACCATATATTGCAATTAAGCTATATCATAATTATTATTCTATCAGCTAACATATGAATCATACCATGTAACAGTTGTGATCTAAATGCAATTAATGTAACGGATTTATCATTTATTGCAAATAAATTCTAGCTGCTTAACGAAGATAACTTAGAAGCAGAAAGCCTATGACAACAGGCCCTGCCTCCAGCGCAAAAATGGGTTTGGCAAGCAGCACTCGATTATTTATTTACAAAAGAAGAAGAGCATATAGCCATAGTAATACAAGATCTAGTACGATGCTAAGATTTAGAATATGTATTCCACAACAAAATAATATTCTATTTAAATTAACTTACAGGAAGAATTTTCTATTATTAGTATCACCGTATATATATATATATATATATATATATATATATATATATATATATATATATATATATATATATATATATATATATGCTCTTACTCTCTTATATATATATCTCTTTATATATATATATCTTATATATATATATATATATATATATATATATATATATATATATATATATATATATATATATATATATATATATATATATATATATATATATATATATATATATATATATATATTAACATACAGTAGGCCAAATAGATAGGGAAATTATCGGGAATATTGTGGATATATATGCTCTTCAAAATTCAAAATTTCCAAAGGTTGTTTTCGAAAGAAAGCCAAGCCTTCATTTGCCTACGTCGAAATGTAAGAAAAGTTGTGATTGGTTCATAACAAATAAATTTCTAAATTCCTTTTTAATTGGCATTATACTATTTATGATATTTTCGAACAAAACGTAATTAAATACTATTTATAAAAATATTAGGCATTTTCCTTCAATTTTTTTTACCACGATAAATACTAAAAATATTTATGATAATAGAAATAAACTTATGCTACGTACGAAGCCATATTACATTTGTTTTAGCTTTTTAAGTTTTAGTCTTAGCTTTAGAAAGGTACAATCTACACGTTTAAAAATTATCCAAAAATTATAACATTGGATTGAAGTACTATAATTTTAATTATATTTATATATGTTGTTATTAGTTACATTCCATAGAGAAAAATTGCAGAATTTGCCATATTTCGATATTCTGGGTATAGCTAGTGTAATTCTAAGTTATAAATTATTATTTTTTTCAACTTAGATTGCAAACATTAAAACATTTACTAATGTTATATTAAATAATTTAACAAAAATATACATTTCACAAACATATTACACGTATTCTGAAAAATATATATAAAGAATGAATGAAATTATATTTAGTTTCCGTGGATATAACAATTGTTGCAATCCAGAGTTCAAATTATAACTAAAAATTTGATAAATAAATAAAAAAATCCGTTAGAACACAGTATATATATATATATATATATATATATATATATATATATATATATATATATATATATATATATATATATATATATATATATATATATATATATATATAAATATATATATATATAACATATATATATATATATATATATATATTGCCAGTAGGTCAGATAGATAGGTTAGGAATATTGTCGGGCAATTTTCTGATATGCCCTTTTAGAGTTGAAAATAAATTATGTACTATTTTTGACGTTTTCGAATATAAAGTAATCCAGCAATATTTTAAAAACAAATATTAGGCATTTTCCTTAAAAAAAAAAATTTACCCGATAAATACTAAAAACATATATGACTTTAGAAATAAATTTTTCTAAATACAAAGCAATTTAAATATGTTTTTATTTTTTGACGGGAAAGGTACACAGCACATGCACACAAGGTGGTCCGAAAATTATAACATTGGATTGAAGTACTAATAATATCTCTACTATGGTTAGAAGGTTTCTACTTTCTGGAGCACATTATGAAGCCTAGTGACGTCATTAGAACCATGACGTAACTTGAGAAAATAATCAGCCATAATCGGAAAACGGCTATAAATTTCATAACTCCTAGCTAGCTTAGCAAGCCTGGCCCTTGTTCACAAACAAGAAGGTTTGCAGTCAAAAAACTCCACCCAGTGGCTTCACAAGGCAGTGACGGACCCTCTTTGTGGTATGTTGTCAATGAAGGGTTCAGGGAAAGATCCAATATTTGGTTCGCGCTACTCCCAATTTTCACCCCCCTTAAAAATGGACATAAAATTCGGAATTATCAGCCGATTTTGACCCTATAAACACCAAACTGTAGCTTTTTCTACCCTCTAAAACGTTATTTTCTGGTATTTTTCTGTGTCTGAAGTCATTCTTTCAAAATTTTCAATTTTTCAAAACCCATGTTTTTGACATTTGTCGAAACTCCTCCTAAATTATTTTTCGAAATGACTTCAAACTTGAAATATGCATAGATAGGTCCATTACCTACAATATGGTAGAGGTACTTTTTCTATTTTTTGAGTTTTGTGCTCAGCGTTGTCCAATTTCCAAACCCACCTTTTTTGGAATTTGAAATGAAAAAGTGCGATAATTTTTTTTCTGTTCGTGCGAAGTGGACGAAATTTTCAGGGCATATGTAGTCGGGGGAGATGCACATTTTTTACTTAGATAATTTCTTTGAATATGCATTAGTTTTGGATTTGTTCTTGGAACAAATTTTCAAAAACAAAAAAAAAAAAAGTTGAATTTTTTAAAAAAAATTTCTTTTGCGTATACAAAAAATTATCTAAGTTAAAAAGATTGCATCCCTTGATATAAGCCACAATTTTTGATGTTGAAATCGGATGAGTAGAAAATATATATATATATATATATATATATATATATATATATATATTTATATTTTTTATATATATATATATATATATATATATATATATATATATATATATATATATATATATATATATATATATATATATATATATATATATATATATATATATATATATATAGATGTAAATATATATATATATATATATATATATATATATATATATATATATATATCAATTTTTCACTTTTCCAAAATTCAAATGTTTGAAAAAGTGAAATATTGGGATATATCTTTTTTATACTTGTCCGATCAACATCAAATTTTCAGGACTTGTATAGTAGGGCGAGATGCATCATTTTTACTTAAAATTTTTTTTGTATACTTAAAAGAAAAATTTTTTAAATTTTCAAAAATATTTTTTTTTTAATTTGTTCCAGAAGAACAAATCAAACTAATTCATACAAGGGAGTATCTCAGTAAAAAAAGTATTGCATCTCCCTGACCATATACCTGAAAATTTCGTCCACTTCGCCCGAAAATAAATTATCCCTAGTTTTATTTCAAACTCCTAAGGTTTTGGAAATAGTTTTATTTTACTGTCTAAACTCAAATGAAATGTCTCTACCATATTGTAGTAATGAACTATCTATGCATATTTCAAGTTTGAAGTCATTTTGAAAAATAGTTTAGGAGGAGTTTGACAGTCAAAAACATGGGTTTAAAAAATTGAAAATTCTGAAAAAGAATTGACTGTTATCAGGCGCACCAAGAGAAACATCGTTTAAGAGGGTTAAACTACGGTTTGGCTAGAGGTCAAATCGGCTGATCAGTGGAAGGCCTATGTCCATAGTAGGGGGTGGCAGAGTGCAGGCCCAAATATTGGACCCTGTCCTTCATGAAGAGGCCCACAACCATACCTCTTCACAAAAACCCCGCCATTCACTCCTATTATTTGATTTTTTTCCTTTTTTTTTTACAGAGCCACCACTCGCGGACATAACTTTTTTCAAGGAGGGACATAATAATAATAATAATAATAATAATAATAATAATAATAATAATAATAATAATAATAATAATAATAATAATAATAATAATAATAATAATAATAATAATAATAATAATAATAATAATAATAATAATCTAATAATCATAATCATAATAATCATAATAATCATAATAATCATAATAATCATAATAATCATAATCATAATCATAATCATAATAATCATAATCATAATCATAATCATAATCATAATCATAATCATAATCATAATAATAATAATAATAATAATAATAATAATAATAATAATAATAATAATAATAATAATAATAATAATAATAATAATAATAATAATAATAATAATAATAATAATAATAATAAAAATTTCTTCTCTCTTCTGCCAAACTCGCATTCCTTTCCTTCAGACATTCCTTTACTGACTTAATTCACTTTTCTTTGGTCTCTCAGCAGGTGGATTCCCAGCACGCTCACCAATATCCATACGCTTAACCAACCGACTATCATCCATCCTTTCCATATGATCAAACAATCTTTATACACTCTTGCTTATCTTATTTACTCCTTTCTTCACACCACACAAGTCCCTAACACGTTCATTTCTCATTTTATCACTTCATATCACACTCATATTATCTAAGATTGTCCATTTGAACAGATTGTGCCTTAGATCTATACCGCTTATTCCATACCATAGTTTCACTACTGTACATTACCACTGGTAACAACAATACCATCTTGAAAAATCCGAGACTTAGTCCTTTTGTATTCACCAAGGTTTTCATTGCAAAAGACACTTTCCTTTGACTCACAGCTTTCCTACTGGTCTTTACATCACCCGTTCCCATTTCATCCAACATATAGAAAATATTTAAACTCAGATACTTGTTACAATTGCTCACATCCAACATGATTTCACATCGCGGACTCTTATCACTCACTATCATCACCTTACTCTTATCTACATTTACCATCAAACCCCTCCTTTTACACAACCTGCCAAACCCCTCTACCAATCCTCTCAAACTTTCTTCAGATTCGTCACACAAAACCAAATCATCAGCATACAATGAGCAGGGACCCTCCATTCTCCGTCAGTCTAGCACCCTCCCGTACCTCCCCTACCTATAATTCTTTCATTAACTCATCCATATACAAATTAAATACCCAAGGAGACATAACATATCCATGTTTTACTCCCCTATTAATATTAAACATTTCACTTTTAACTACATTTTTCTTACACATGACTCACTATCAACATACATACTTTTGATTCCATTTAGAATCCTACCACCAACACCGAGTATGACGAAGACCTGCCACAGAGATTCCTTATTAATCCTGTCATACGCCTGTTGCATTAAACCTAAATACAATTTATTCTTCTCCCATTTTCTCAATCATTTTAAATGTAAAAATGTAATCAACACATCCTCTACCACTTCTAAATGCACCTTGTTCTTCGCCAATCAGTCCCACAGTCACCCGACGCACTCTAACCAAAATACCAGCATATATCTTCCCACAACACACAATAAACTAATTTCCCTATAGTTCCTACAGTTCCCCATATCCTTGTGTAGGGATGCTATTGCTGCTCTCCTCCTATCCTTCGGAACTATATTAAAAACTATTATATACTTCCACATATATATCTCTTCTATTTTGGTTTTATTTAAGGATATAAAAACTATTATATACTTTCACTTATGTCTTCTATTTTATTTTATTTAGTACCGTATTTAGATTTAGGATATAAAAACTCAAATATATATATATATATATATATATATATATATATATATATATATATATATATATATATATATATATATATATATATATAATATATATATATATACCTATATATGCTACTGCTAATATATATGTTAAAGAAAGAACATATATTAGGAAGGTAAAGAATTACTGCCTTCGGGATTGAACCACCGCCATGTTACGCCGAGGACAATATACCCGGTGCGTTACGACTGAGCTATCTATAACCCAAAAAAGTTAGTTCAAGAACAGTTATATAACGGCAAACTCCTTAAGGTGAACATCACCAGGTGTCAGCCTGTCCCCTCCTCGTTCTTTATATTTATAGATGTTAAATATTGCATAATCGCAATTATATAAGATGTTAAAGAAAGAACATATAATGGGAAGGTAAAAGAATTAACTGCCTTCTCCGAGTTGAACCACCGCCATGTTGCGACTGAGGACAATATACCCGGTGCGTTGCTGAGCTATCCTCCAACCCAAAAAAGTTGGATTCAAGAACAGTTATAAAGCAACCGAGCTCCCTTCAAGGCGACATCACCAGGTGTCCAGCCTGTCCTATCCCTCGTTCTTTATATTGTAGATGTTAAATATTGCATAATAATCGCAATTATATAAGATATTAAAAAAAAAAATGGGAGAGGTAAAGAATTAACTGTCTTCTCGGGATTCAACCACCGCCATGTTGCGACTGAGGACAATAGAAACCCGGTTCGTTACGACTGAGCTATCCTCCAGCCAAAAAGTTGGATTCAAGAACAGTTATAAACAACCAGAGCTCCCTTCAAGGCATCACCAGGAGTCCAGCCTGTCCTATCACTCGTTCTTTATATTGTAGATGTTAAATATTGCATAATAATCGCAATTATAAAAGATGTTAAAGAAAGAACATATAATGGGAAGTAAAGAATTAACTGTCTTCTCCGGGATTGAACCACCGCCATGTTGCGACTGAGGACAATATACCCGGTGCGTTACGACTGAGCTATCCTCCAACCCAAAAAAGTTGGATTCAAGAACAGTTATAAAGCAACCGAGCTCCCTTCAAGGCTATATCTACAATATAAAGAACGAGGGATAGGACAGGCTGGACACCTGGTGATGTCGCCTTGAAGGGAAATTTATAAAATGACATTATTTTTCCTGCATTTCAAAATTTTTATCAGATATGTATAGACATTTATCTTGGTTTCTCTAGTATGATCCAAATGACCACCACACCTAAAACATTTAAAATTCTTATATTTATAACTTAGTTCGTTACTTGTGTATAGGTTTATCAATTTACATCTTCTTTGACTTACTCTAATTCTAAATTCCTTATCTTTGCAACATTTAAGTTATTTGAGTTACCTTCCATATACGATGCTTGCATCTCTGCTGCTTCCATGACAAGTAATCTATTAAGCAATGAATCCAGTGTAAGGTTAACCTCTGTAACATTTCAACTAACCGGGAAGAATGACGTTTAGCAATAACCTGATCCGCGAATCTTACATTTCGCCAAATCACGGTTAACATCTAATTTCTTAAGTCTTTTACATAAGCTTCCAATAGATTCGTTAGATTCTTGGGTACTTATGAAATAAAAAAAAACTTTCATATCGAATACCGCAAATTGAAAACCTACTATCAAGCACTGCTTAGATGTCAGTG
>JABUQX010057825.1:50000-55000 GCA_015478945.1 Trachelipus rathkii
ATATATATATATATATATATATATATATATATATATATATTATATAACAATCTATATATATATATATATATATATATATATATATATATATATATATATATATATATATATATATATATATATATATAAGCCACCCTTCAAAGTCCATCCTTATTTGTCTTGGTGAACTGTATTGTTTGGTGAAATACCAAGAAGGTTAACACGGCTTTGGTCTGGAGATAGACTTGGGAACCTACTCCAGCTTTAAATTGAAACTACTTTACCTGCAAAAATTTCGTATATCACTTGGAAAATATTTGAACATTTAGAAGACAACACGTAAATTCTGTTTCAAAAATTCTTAGAAAAAATCTCCGGTGATTGAATTAGCTTTGCAAATTGCGTTGATCTAATAGATATTCCAGATAAAGTTCCAGAGATGAGTTGTTCAGAGAATTCTGAGAACTCAGAAAACAAAGCTGCTCAGAAAGGGATTAGAAAGTGTTGAAAGAATGCTCCTCTGAAGAAGGAAAATAGGGTTCTTCAACGTAACTGGATGGAAGTGATGACAGATATGACCATATAAAAGTTTATAATTATGATGCCATCAACTCTAATTTAGATACATTATCATAGAATGAAAGAAAAAGTTAAAGGAAGATACTGGTTACATTTTTTGGTGCCTAAAAGGGATAAAACAATGATGTATCAAAATAGCTGAAGTTAGAGACATCTTTCTCGCCTCTCCAGTTGAGGTAGAAGTAATATAGGCTTTTAGAAATATAGAATGTAAGGTATTCTCTCTTTAGGCTTAGCTTCGTCTTACTCGGATGTAAATTGAGCACACCCTCTACTTGAATAGGGCTCTGCCCATGAGCGATATTGTTAATTGTAAAAAAAAAAAAATAAAACATCTCTTAGCTTCAAGGTGAAGAGGTCACTTATTTGAGGCCAGGGATGGCCAAACTTACACTCGTTCTGGCTGGTTTCACAGTTCGAGACCTGAATTTCCTGGAGAGCTTTAAACATACCTTGATCTTAGACGGACTTTTTTCAAATTGACTTTGAAACTGACACTTCAATTCAATAAACAGGGTACACTATTACTGTATTAGACGAGCGTTACACGAAGAATGGAGAAATGCAAGAATAATCAGTCATCATTGATCATGAAATAAACATGACACGGAATTGTGAATGCTATTGGCTGTTATAATATTCCATTAGCCAACCGCGTGAGTGGTCACAAAATGTTTTCGTTAACTCATGAAGTTAATATAAAAAATATATTTATAAAAAATAAGATAAAATATATATATATATATATATATATATATATATATATATATATATATATATATATATATATATATATATATATATATATATATATTATATATCTATACTATAAATATATATATATATATATATATATATATATATATATATATATTTCCGGACCAAAAAAATTAACAGTAAAGCATTAACCATAAGGTGTAACGATTTCTTAGTCCATTACAAGAAAATAAATGCAACGAGTCCGTTACTCTGTTACAGAAAAAAGTAACTATGTTAGTAGTTAGTAATGGAGTAACGTCGTTAGTAACGGAACAACGAGTAACGGACTGGTGCCCCCACTGTTTGTATATATATATATATATATATATATATATATATATATATAGCTCATATATATTTATATATATATATATATATATATATATATATATATATATATATTTATATACTTCATATATATATATATATATATATATATATATATATATATATTTATATATATATATATATATATATATATATATATATATATATATATATATATATATATATATATATATATATAAAATGTAGCTTAGCACATGAATGATAGTTTTAAAAAAAACACGTCAAAATAAGAATAGCTCATACGAACTAGTCAGGAGCTCGGTTAGTATGTGTATCACAGCTGTCATGGAATAAATTTAGGTTCTCTTAATAGTAAAGGCCAAACCAAGAGAGACAGCAAAAGCTCTTTCGAGAAAGCAAACATGAACCGTTGCAGAATTAGTTAGCACAAACCAAAGCGATCTGCCCGCGTGAACAATTCTACTTGCACAGTTCCCCGTTTGCATGCACATTTTTCCTACCGCTCAGTCTTCTAGTCTTGACATATTATTGTATTATTATTATTATTAAATTGACCTTATTCATTATTATTAACTATTATATATTAGTATTATAACATTCTAAGTAAATATTTGTATTGTTTTTGTCATTTATATAATTCTTATTATTAATGAATTAAATTATTATTATTATTCTTTATTCGAAGCCCTCCCTAACATTTTGATTATGTGCGATCTTCTTTGTAATTCACAATCTCTCTCTCTTTTTGGTTCAGCTGGTTTAACCTGTACGTTAAAGACGAGGACACTTCAATGCAAACACGAAGGAGAATACGATCAAGCATACATGGTTAAAGATAAAGTAAATAGTACACACTAGAGGATAAACAGATCCCGCAATCTAGGCAGATGGGCAGTAGGAGTGTGCATAAGAACAAGAAATTGCGCAAATCGTTCTCTTTGATTTCATCAAGACTGAAAAACAACTAATCAGCAAACTCACGAAACTGTTCGCGCAGGCAGATCGTCTTTGATGTATGCTAACTAGTTCTATAACTAGTCAGCGTTCTCTTTGGTTTAGGTATAGCTGTGTTTTGGCCTTGTCCAAAGTTAAATGGCGATCTGAGAAAAGATTAGAAGATTTAAGGTGTTTCCAAATCTTTCTGTATTGAATAGGATCGTAAAATCTTGAAAAATATAGATTAAGGGGATAGGACGATAAAAGTAAAGAGTTGAGAGAGGTCCTATTTTTCTGTACAGGGTGAATAAAAGCACTCTTCTAGAAGAAGAAATAGTCAAAGTTGACAGGCAAGGACGGAACAGTTTATCAAAGCAGGGTACAAGCCCAGAAACACAAGTTTTGTAAATCACGGGTAAGATACCATTAGAACCAAACACCTTCTTCATAATATGCTAAGAGAGAAAACAGAAATCAAATAAGATTGGAAGATTTAAGTTGCTTCCAAATCTTTCTGTAAGAACAGGTTCGAAAAACTTTGGAATGAACAAAAGTTAAATCGATACGACGATAGAATTAGAGGGTTGAAGAGATCCTTCTATTTCTATACAGGTTGATTGAGCGCAGTCTTCTAGCAAGAAGGAAAAATTGAAGTTGATAAGCAGAAACAAAGCAGTTTACTAAGGACTAAGGCAGGGTGAAAACTCAAACAAATTTGTGAATCACGGATAAGATGCACCTTCTTAGTAATATGCTCAGAGAGAGAGAGAGAGAGAGAGAGAGAGAGAGAGAGAAGAGAAAGAGAAGAGAGAGAGAGAAGAGAGAGAGAGACGAGAGAGAAGAGAGAGAGAGAGATTTGAGAGAGAAGAGAGGCAGAGGGAGGAGAGAGAGAGAGAGAGAGAGAGAGAGAGAGAGAGAGAGAGAGAGAGAGAGAGAGAGAGAGAGAGAGAGAGAGAGAGAGAGAGAGAGAGAGAGACTCAGAGAGAGAGAGAGAGAGAGAGAGAGAGAGAGAGAGAGAGAGAGAGAGAGAGAGAGAGAGAGAGAGAGAGAGAGAGAGAGAGAGAGAAGGAAAAAAAGAGAAAGAGAGAGAGAGAGAGAGAGAGAGAGAGAGAGAGAGAGAGAAGAGAGAGAGAGAGAGAGAGAGAGAGAGAGAGAGAGAGAGAGAGAGAGAGAGAGAGAGAGAGAGAGAGAGAGAGATTTGTGTGTTTCTTTTATTAGAGAGAGAGAGAGAGAGAGAGAGAGAGAGAGAGAGAGAGAGAGAGAGAGAGAGAGAGAGAGAGAGGAGAGAAAGAGAGAGAGAGAGAGAGAGAGAGAGAGAGAGAGAGAGAGAGAGAGAGAGAGAGAGAGAGAGAGAGAGAGAGAGAAAAAAGAGAGAGAGAGAAGAGAGAGAGAGAGAGAGAGAGAGAGAGAGAGAACTTACGTATTCAGGAGAAATTTCATTGTTAGGTATAAACGAGAGAAATTAGAAGAAAGATATGAGCCAAGACTTGGGCTTAGCGAAAGGTAAAACAGCAGTAGTGTCATGGGAAGGAAAACGGGAGGAAAAAAAAAGTTTACATTTTAGAAGAGGATTCAAAAATATCACCATTTTTCGACAGTGGATTTTTTATACGACTTCGGAATGAAATGTAAATTTTATTTTGGAGTTTGAAGAAATTGGTAATTCTTGAAGGCAGCGTCTTTGCGGCTGGTGGTACGAGAACAAGTAGAGTTAAACTATGGTTAAACTAAGGCTTATGAGGTTTAGCTGAAGGCTAAGAAAATGAAATGTACCTTACCTTCTTAATATTATATTTTCAAAAATGTTTAGCTTAGCTAAAACTTTGTCTGGTAAGTTAAATGACTAGATTAAGAACAAATGACGAGTATCGTTCTTTCGCAGTAGAGTGATAGCATCTTTCTGTCCTGATATTAGTATATTTTGAAATTTAAATTGAAGCTTTAAATTCTTGTTCTACGAAAGTTGTTTAGAACTAAGGTTTTAAATCGTTGTGCAATAAGATATTAGTCGAATCATTTACATAACAGACTCATAAATTGATGCCAGCGATATGTAACTCAAAATATATTTTTTTTTAAAAAAAATTAGATATTAAATATGTCTCATGAAGTGTCATTATGGACTGGAGTAAATTATTTGATTCTGAAAATACATATTTAAAGTAAATAGTAACTTTTCTTATTAACAGACAGATGAAACCCCATGTAAATGTTTATAAACTTAATTTTTCATTTGCACTTTTTTGTAATATTAATCACAAATCTTCATGTGTTATTCATAAATATAGATATCTGAATCAGCACATCAAGGCAATAAACAGATAAATGCCAGTTTATTCATTACTAATTCATAAATATATATATTCTAAATAACACCTTCCATGAGTACGTATTTATTTTCCTACTTGAACGTGAAAAATATAAAATTATCATAATCA
>JABUQX010057825.1:65000-70000 GCA_015478945.1 Trachelipus rathkii
AAATACCGTAATTAATGTCATATTGAAAAGCTAAAAGTAACGGAGTAACGGCACTTCGTTACTTTTCCTTTCAAAGAAACAAAATAACGATAACGCAACTACTTTTCCGAGTAACGGGTAACAATAAAAAAACTACTTTTTTGAGTAACGATGCCCACACTCTGTCATATATATATATATATATATATATATATATATATATATATATATATATATATATATATATATATATATATATATATATATATATATATATATATATATATATATATATATATATATATAAATATATATATATATATATGCTATATATATATGCATATATATACCTCTCTCATATATATATATATATATATATATATATATATAAATATATACTATCACAATGACAGATTTTTATAATATCTGAGAATATATATATATATATATATATATATATATATATATATATATATATATATATATATATATATATATATATATATATATATATATATATATATATATATATATATATATAAAAATATAAATATAAATATAAATATAAATATTAAATATATATATATATATATATATATATATATAATAAATATTTATATATATATATATATATATATATATATATAGATATATATAATAAAATAGTAAGCATATATATACATACATATATACATATATATATATATATATATATATATATATATATATATATATATATATATATGAAATATATATATATATATATATATATATATATATATATATATATATATATATATATATATATATATATATATATATATATATATATATATATATAACTCAATGACAGGTTGCTGTATTTCTGAGAATAATCCAACTCGTGTAGAATTCATATTTCGTGAGGAAAACAATTTAGGGTTTCCTGATGTGGTGTTTATTGATGCAGTTGAAGCAAATAATGCAAAATAGCTTCACGCACATGAATTACAATAATTAAATTGTTTTCCATTCGTTTTTTATGTTGGAATAAATTTAATAAGTACTGAAAGTAAGAAATAAAAAATCAGAAAATAAAGTTATATTTTTTTATGAATTAATAAGAATTGATGAACAGAGAGGTATAAAATACTTATATAGTATTCCCATATTTAATGAAACTTTTGTTTTAATATGATTTACTGTATTTCATAGATTTTAATGGGAATTTGAAGTAATAAGATGGCAGATATCGTTAAATATATAAAATATATATTGGAATATCTCTCTTAATTTACTTACAATGCAGGGTACGGTGTATTAAGTGTTGAGGAATATTGATATAATATGCAAATAAATAATAAATAAATAAATAAATAAATAACGTTCTGCTTTAACTGATAAAGTAGTTATCGTTCGCTAGTCCATTCCTAAATAAAGTTAATTTAATTTGTTAAGTAATTGTATGCACGTTGTTTTGAAGGAGACTATAACGAATCAGCAAAGGATGACGCTCTTGCAATAAATGGGTTAGTTTAAAATGTTTTACAAAGGGAAAAGACAGTATTGTAGGAATGCCGATAAATAAATAAAAATATCGATATTTAAAAAAAAATATCAAATTGCTCTCGATACTATAGGTAAAAAAATATCGATATATCAGATTAAAAAAATATCGTTTATATATATATATATATATTATAAATATATATAGTATAGTATATAAATATATATATATTATTTTTTATAAATATATTATATATTTGTTTTCTAATATGTACATCCTTATAAGATATATTATATTATATATATATATATATATATATAATCTATATATATTATATATATATATATGTAAATTCAAATTTTTCGTCTGAGCTTCGATATCGATATATCGAATTATAATTATATAAATTATATAAATATATCGGATAATAAATTGATACTATTTATATATTCATATATATATAGTATATATATAATATATAATATATATATAATATATATATTATATATAATATATATATATATATATATATATATATATAATATATTATAAGGTTAGTGTCTAAAGCTGACATCATGTAACTAGAGAACAACAGCACCCTACAGTAAGGCATACACATTGTTGCATATGCATGGCACAGAAAAAAAAGACTTTGACCGCAAAAAAAATAGGGCGCCCGAGTGTTAGGGGTGTTTAAAAACTAACGAATACCCACGGGTAGACCACCCCCCGATGGCCGGAGTCGGGGTCTCTCGGCCTCTAGGTGAACCTACGGGGGGGACTAATCCCTCCTCCGGGGATGGTCTCCGGAACCCCCGTTCTTTGGTCTTTGGGTTCGCGGGGGGTTCGGCCCACCCCCTCCGGGGTATGAAACATCCCCCCTCCGTCCCCCATCGGCTTCGAGCCCCCTAAAAAAGGTAAATACTCCATTTTAGGGGGTTCGGCCAGCCCCCTATCTAAGCCATGATATATATATATTATATATATATTATATATATATATAAATATATATATAATATATATATATATATATATATATATATATATTATTAATATATAAAATAGTAATGACTTACTTGCCCCTAGTAGTTTGAATCTTTCGTCATTAGAATATAAAAAATTGTACCTATTTTCCTTAAAAAACTTTTTGCCATATATTTATTTACCTGCTTTATGTCTTGTAAAATGCAATGAAAATGCTTTAGGAAGGCTTTTAAAGGCCATTCTCATTATAAATATGTATTAAATGACATAAATTAATATTTAAAAGTCACTAAATAAATAAATAAATCTTTAAATTTAAGTTTGCACAGCACAAGCGAAGTCAACTTAATCCTACAAGGTCTAAATCCGAAATAGGCGATTTTTTGTTTATTAACGCTGGATATCGATATATCGATGATTTTTAAATATATCGATATATCGATGATTTCAAAAATATCGAATATCGAAGCTCAGACGAAAGATTGAAATAAGCCAAAGAGCTATATTTCATATATATAATATATATATATTATTATATAAAAATATATATATAATATATATATTAATAATATATATATTATATATATATATATATATATATAATATATATATATAAGAGAGAGAGAGAGAGAGAGAGAGAGAGAGAGAGAGAGAGAGAGAGAGAGAGAGAGAGAGAGAGAGTTCGGTTTTTACTGAAAAAAAAAATTGGTTTTATTTTTTTTTATTGAAAATAAATATAACCTTTCTTTTTACACACAGTCTGAAATTCGAATTTAGTAAGTCAAAATTACACTTACGGACATTAGTTAAAAATCATAAATTTATTCAAACATTAGGCTTTTCAATATTATTAAATGTAAAAATATATATAAGGTGAAAATGAAATAGAAATTTTCTAATATATTTATTTTTCAATATATATATATATACTAATATATATATATATGTGATATATATATACTATATATATATATATATATATATTATATATATAATATATATATATATATATATATATATATTTTATATATTTTTATAATAAAATATATATATTATATATTACTTTTTTAAAGTAAACACTAATCATGACCCTAAATTAGCAATGGAGGTGCTTTTACAGATGGAATAAAGCTTCGAATAAAGTAGAAAATATTCGCATATAAACTTTCTAATTTCAGTTTAAATTAAAATTTAATTAAAGATTTAACAACTTCAAAACCAGTATTGTCCTTCATTTTATAGGATACCTTCATTACTTTTTATAAATATCTAATTTGAAAAGTACATCTGACCCCTTCCCTCCTCCTCCTCCTCGATCCTAATCCAAATTTCTTTAAAAAAAAAATATCGTTGAATCGATACTGAAAATAAAATATCGATATATCGGCGTAAAAATATCATCGATATTTTTCGATACTATCGAAAAAATATCAATATCGATATATATCAGTCCTCTTTCGGCATCCCCACAGTAGTGTTCGCAAGAAAATGTCATTACTTTAAATTTGCTTTCCAGAAATTAAAATGATGTGGGTGATCTACTTAAATTTTTTTTTATGCAAATAAAAAAAAAAAAGTATAATGAGTATTCGCAACTCTCCTATAAATATATATATTCATTCATGGAAGGTAAATATATTTCCAAGACATTTTGTGACGCTTATTCACATAGTCAAATTTATTTATAGGAAGAACTTCCTTAATGTGGCTGCAGTATAAGAAAAAGAAGCATTATTATTTCCCTACTTACCTAAAAATATAATTTAAACAGCTGAAAGAAATAGATTAAAGCTAATAATATAATTTTAGGGATGTTGTCCGTAAAGCATCTCCCAGTTTGCCTCACGTCAAACTTCGAAGGTAAAGTCTATACTGGCTATAAATCATCGTTTGCAAGTCGTGTCAGACCAACGTCGGACAAAATATAGAACCAGACTCATTTTTCTTGCCGACTAAAAGTTGGAACGGAAAATGTACTAGTTTTACAAATTCGTACGGGGTATTTTGTGTAGGCGGAGCTTCGTCATATTATCCAGACTTATTGTAGCCCGCTTCCTAAGCGTTAAGTTGTGCTAAGCATAGCCCCACATCCTGAAGCGACCCCCAGACCGGAATCTTTGGCAAGACCTCCAACTATCGCTAAGGTTAAGGACACCGTGATGCTCTACAGCAGCGGTTCTTAACCTGCTGTCCGAGGATCTAGGGGGTTTGTGAAGTCTTCATGAAATGATAAGATCTTTTGAAGCTCAAATTGAAAAAAAAGAATGAATGAAAGAAAGCATGAAAAAAGGAAACGTTGAAAAATTTACTTTGCTTGCTTGCGTAAAACTTAGCTTTAGGCGGTTTTGAACATTTTTTTTGTATTAAAAAAATCTAATTTTATTTTTTCTCAATTTTTTTTTTTATAATATAATGTTTCCTTTACTCCATATATTAGAACACCTTGGATATATATATATATATATATATATATATATATATATATATATATATTTATATATATATATTATATATATATATATAGTATATATCGCTCCTAAATATATACCAC
>JABUQX010057825.1:80000-82500 GCA_015478945.1 Trachelipus rathkii
AAGTTTGGTCAACCATTACGCAAATAGATATCAGTATAATAATTTATTACGTCGCCAGTTAATATTTAGTATCTCGATAAAATAAGTCTGGCTCAAATCAGGAAAAATTTAAAGAAATTGCTGGCTTAATGAAGTACGTCTTTTAGTGGTTCCAATAATTTTAATGGTAGTTGCTAAGTCTCTTAAATAAATTCTTTTGCAGGCTTATGCTTTATTTTTTCCATATAACGATTGTCCGATAATTATTTAAATTAACCAATTGATTGATTAAATTTACAGTTGGGATTTTCCTCGTAATCCAGCTTAACAGCGAAAGCTAACTTTATTCGTTTAGCGGATTTAGACGCATTTTGCTTAACTTTTTGAAAATCGTTTACGTACCAATTAACTTCCGGTAATTTTTTACCGTAACTTTAACGTTCCCTTAAATTAAAATACACATTATTTGTCTTCTTTTAAAGCGAACTGTCTACAATAACCCTTCCTTTGGCACGTTTTCATTAAAGATAACACAACGAGAGGTTGTCGACTATGGCAACTGATAAATTGATCGCTCACAAGGATACTATATAGTAATTAACTATTATATAATATTATTATATATATATATATATATATATAATATATATATATATATATATATATATAACAACGAAGGGAATTGTCGATTTTTTTCCAAACATCTACAAATAGTTAACGTGAGATAACAGTGGATAACCCAGTGGAAGAAGGGCGTTCCCATCCCTGGCAATTCATATATACTATATATCATATATATATATATATATATATAACTATATAAATATATATTTTATTTAATATATGTGAAATATATATATTATATATATATATATATATATATATATCTGTATTTTTTTTTATTTGTAGCCTCCCGCTCATTCCTATCAACGAGAAACGGACGACATCAAAATATTTTGCTACCACAGCTGGGAGGGATCATAGATCCGGTGGAATGAACGTATTAAAGAAGGAAAAATTCACACAATCATTATACTATTCTAGCATATACAACCCCCCCCCCCACCTACTCACATTATTAAACACATACACGTTCGGTTAAATTTGGGAACGATCTCCGCATACCCAAAATAAACTCCATACTTCACGCAAGTCCTCATGAAATATCACCTTCAGAACAAACCTTGGACAGTGAAAACCCGCTTTCAATACCGTCCAGCCTCCACTTCTGGGACCATACTCCCCTTCATGAGTATAAATTTAAAATTAATAACGCACCCTTCCCCCACTATCAAACATTCCTTTCCCACACTAACGACGACACAGAACATCTCTTAGGTATACGCTCAGATGTAAATTTGTAAGGTAGGCGTTAACGATGTAGCGATTGCACTATCGATTTCGATATTAGTCAAAATTCATAAACATTTTTTATAATATATATATATATATAATATATGATATATATATATATATATAGTATACTATATATTATATATATTATATATATAATATATATTATATAATATATATATATATATATATATATAATATATATTAATATATATTATATCATATCTAGACCTTTTTTTCATATAATCTCTCCAATTTTAATACCTTCCTCCTCTAACAGCTCCACTCCTGCCCTATGCGTTTTTTTCTGGCACTTTCTACGGGCTAACTATAATTGGAATGACTGATTTGTCTCTGGTGAGACGCTTCGGCTTCTGCCGATAACGTGAGGGCTTGTAATCGTTGATGGGATGAGCATGTTCGTTCCTTCTTCACTAAATCTTTCTCTCCTCATAATCCATGTTCGATCGTGCTTGTTTTCTTTGGCCATTCAGGCTAGAGACAGTGCGTATCGGGCATGTGGAAAAATTCTCCTTCTCCTATCAACACTCTTGCTATTTTTCATTCAGCTAGAAATCGTTGCAGGGATACTCTTCAACGAAAGTGGACGCTAACCTCCTTATTTCTACACCCAAGACGGAACCTTACTGATCAAATCTTTCTGGCCTCTTTACAAAAACAACTTCTGTCAATCTGTCTTTCCTCCTCTTATTCGATCTGAGGATTCTGTTGCTAATTCTTTCAACTGAAAAAGGCCAATCTTTCTCGGCCTCCTATTTTCTCTAACTCAACCCTTGGACGATTTCTGGCATTCCTCTCCTCCTCCCTTACTCCTTCACTATATCCTATGCCTTTGCTGTATCTACATCTTGATCAGAGTGCATCGGGCTCCGAAATCACAGCATGAACACGTTAGGAGCGCGGGTGGCCCGGATGGCATCTCCTCCCCAAATTTTAAGGAGTGTGCCTCCATGCTGGCCACCGCCCCATGCGTTCAACGCTAATTGTCTATGTCTTTAATACTAATACTTTCCCTCAGTGTTGAAAGCACGCACATGTCCAACCTCTTCCCGAAAAAAGGAAGCCGCCTCTGATCCTTCTAACTATCGTCCCATATAGCTCTCACTGTATTCTATCTAAGAATCGGTTGAAACCATTTCTCAAACTC
>JABUQX010057825.1:90000-122532 GCA_015478945.1 Trachelipus rathkii
TATATATTATATATATATATATTATATTATATATATATATATATATGTATATATAATTATAATAATATATTATATATTATATATATATCTCAGAGATATATGATAACTCTAGAATGACTCACGTTTAGAGCCGCGGAGACTGTCACGTGTGTGTGACGTCAAGCGGAGACAATTTCTACTTAACTGGTTACGGTAAGATAAGTCATACTATTACATTAATGTATTTAATGATTATGAAAAATGAGCAATGAATAAATAAATGATAATTATGAATGAAAGATGTTTTGGAGACGAAACAATATCTCTAACCCTGCACATTCTGTATTGATCGATTTAGAAAAGTTGTTCTTTTCTGTGGGGGGAAGTTCGTATTGCGTCTCCTTCCTTCCGAGTTAGCTTTTGTAAAGCGTCGCTTAGGCACATGCCGTTGGTTGATGAAACGAGGTGCCATAAGACCGGGAAATATTTCTTAACCGCTTGTCTTCGGTTCTCGCTTCTTTTAATCGCTTTTCTACCCTTTTCTCCCTGTTTGTCTTCTTGAAAGCGGTCCAACTCATATATGTAATAAATTATATTAAAAATGGAACCATCTTTTCAGAACTTGGTTCTGTTGTGCACAACAATACTATTCAATAAACAAACAAGTTCGCAAACAATAGAAGTAAAAAACCTCATTCTGACAATAATCGCTTTCGAAGTAAATCATTTTTTAGGTGGTTGACTTTTTCAGGGCTGATATTTCGTCTCTATTTTAATGAATGAATTAATGAATGAATGAAGAATTGACGATATTTATATTATTAATGATTAAGTGTATTCTTATTTCTAATTTACACATCGGCGCGGGTGCGACATTGCTTATGAAAAAAGGAAGGTCGCAGCCGCCAAAACCACCCAAGGATTGTCAATAATTAATATTAAGCAAACAAAATACAAAAATATCTTTGGTTTCTACGAGCCAGGTATAGCCGCTGGGCTTGAGGAGCTTTCCTCAACACCTCATCTTATTCAGATGTATATTATGTTAGGGTTTACTTAGTTTTGTCACCCCATTATGTGTACAGACACTATTGTGATTACAATATATGATTGGTGAGGGCTTATTGCCATCACCCTTTTTTAGCATCACGGTGCGTACACAGTTGTCTGCACCATGTATTAAGCTTTATAACTCTACCCAACTGCCAATATGGGCGAGTTTTGGTGGCGCTTTTTATTAATACCCCATCACCCACCTTAATGCGGTTAACCCAATCGTTTTGATATAAATCATAACTATACTCACGTAAATTTATAAAGATATGTTTCATACCAAATGGTGCGAAAGTGTTCAAATTTTTTGTTGCCAGAGAATAGGCAAATAATCATTTAGCTGTTATGTGAAGCAGGGTTCTACTTCCCACAAAGGTCATTCCGGATCCTCATCTGTTTGTCAGCTGTTAGTGAAGCCACTTCCATGTAGTTTTCAAAAGTGAGCTTTGGAGTCAGAGGACTAGATCCAGAGGGACCACATTAGGTCAGGGGCTTGTTGTTTATTGAATTTGGAATCTGGGAAAGTAAAGAAATCATATCAAAATATTTAATTTAAACGACCTACATGTTTTGTAGGATGCAACTTCGTCAGATCGAAGCACTTCTCTCCCATGCAAGAAGCAGTCCGGGCGTTACAGTGCGTCTTACATGTTTAAATGTTGTTGATTCGCATATGGCTCGATTCATCTGAAATTAAAGAATTTTCTATAGCATCTCACCGAGAGCAAAAGTTCTGACATTTCTCGATAACAGCAATCTACAGACTTCCATAAATGTTTGTGAAAACGATGAAACGATTGATAAAATGATTGAGGTGGACATATCAGTAATAGGTCTAACGAAATGCACGTATATTCAACAAGATAAATTAAATAATACTTTTCTTTTCTACAGAGCCGCCTTTTATCCAAAATGAGGTTGAAATCAACTCCAGTTGTTAAATGGTCCTGAAAAAAACCATTTGCGCTTGTGATTATTGTAAATTAGAATAATTGAAGGGAAGATTATATTTTTTTGCAAATGAGCAGCACTCAATGATTTTTTGACTGTTTGACGTTGCTTTAGTGATTCCAAAACCCTTTCAACGCACCAATTTAATGTGGTGTTTGAAGTCCCAATTGTTGCATTGCTAATGACATCAGAAACAATGTTAGCTTTGTTGAGATTGGTGTTTTTTCTAAGCAAAATGGTTTAATAATATTATAATACATCAGTAATTGTTTTAGCTATTCTACCTCTGGTTCTTAAAAAACGATTGCTCATCTAATAACATAAATTTAATCTTTTAACCAATTCTGTGGTTCTGTTACTTATCAGAAGGTGATTTTAAGAATGCTATTTCCTTTTCAAAATCGATATTTTGCATTATTTTTAACCAATATTCTTTGCTTCTAAGATGGAAATCTTTATGTTTGCTTTTTAGTTTTTGAAATTGAATGGGAACACGTATGCTGTTACTCTATGTAACTTTTGCAAACTTGAAAATTTATTAATATCCCAAAATATGCTTCTTATCTACAGAATCATTTTTTAATACGATATTGGTTACGATATGTGTATCGGTTAGCATTTTACTTTCTTCCGATAAACATTTTAATTCATGCTTGGGCCATTGGTTTTTATCTAATGAAAGCCAAGATGGTCCCTTTTCCCATTTTTGAAATTTATTGGAAAATTCCCTAAGGGAAATTCCCCTAGTTATTAAATCTGCCGGATTTTGTGAGGTCTCTATATAGAGGAAATTAATCGTTGAACTAAATTCCTTTATTATTTCCGATTTTTTATTTTTAATATCGCTCAACCTATTTCTTATAAAAATTTGTTTAGTTTTTATTTTAGGAGATAGAAGCCAAGCTAATATTATTTGAGCATCGACAAATACGTTTATTTCTTGTTAAAGTTTAATGAAAGAGCAAGTACTAGACAGACATTACAATGCAAATATACTGCTAATATTCAAGAGTAGGAAAGGTCTATTCTTTTAAAGAGGCATTTTGCTTTCGATAATAATATTATATTTTCAATGCAATATACATTACAAAGCCATAAGCTGATGCGAAGCATCACCAAATATATTGTAAAGTAGCATTGTTATCATAATCGAAAACAAATCGATTAAATGAAAGATTTTTAAGCAATATCAAATCGTTACTCAATTTTCGATATTGTGCAGAAATATTGGAACTTACTTTCTCATCCCATTGAGTCTGAACCTGCCAAGTTTGTCTCATCAGAAGCCTACCCTTTATAGTTACAGGCAAAAATAATGACAGGGGATCAAAAACCTTGGATATTTGGGACAATAACTCGCGTTTAGTTTCGATACTACCTGCAATGTTGAAATCATCAAGAGCCATTGTATCCGCTTCCATATTATATAGATATCCCAAAATTCTTTCATTTTCACAACCATGCATCTCAGCACGGTCGTCTTCTATCATGAGGTCTTTGAGCCTTTTATGATTCGTATTCCAGGAACGTAAATAGAAGAATCACCCTATTCCATCCTTTCAACCGATCTCTGTAAAGGGTTTCAAGATGGTTTCATCTGAATGAACTATAAATGAGATGTCTACATAAAGATAAACTTTTTAAACACTGAGAACAAAAGATCCATTAGTATATACTTCTGTGTGATATTTGGATGACCGTATTCAGGATGATTGGAGAAGAAGCCCATACCAACAAAATAATCGTGGCATATCGATATGTGGATTGAATTTCTTGATTTTTTAGTAACCTAGGAATGCCAATCGATCTTGTGGCTTCTTAAATTTTAATCTGATCTAGAAAGGAATGCAGACTTTTAACCTCTGAAACGGTAACATATTTTACATCTAAAATTACATAATATTTTAAATAAGAACCTCATAAGATCAATGCGCTGAAGAGCAGCTTCATTCAGGAGATGGATATTGCGTCTGTTTTTTGAGGCACATTAAATACGGTCTGACCTAGTGTACCTGTCGCACGTTCCTTTATTCATGGTCTGGTGGTATCCAGACCATAATTTTTTTGTTGGTCAGAAGCACATTTATTTTTTCGCATGTAACCTTCATTTTACTTGTTGTGGTGAATATTCAGAATATCGATCGATTCAATCCGGATGCTTTTAATTTTTATTTTACACTCGTCTTTACTGCGGAAATGGTACGTCCGGCGTAATGAGGTACTTGTGTTACTTCTTGTCTTGTACAGGTAACTCTACAGTAATAATGACTATCACTCACGCAGCTCTATCCCTTTTCAACACTCAGCTGTATCGGGTTTTTTTATCGCAATATCGTGCTGAGATCATAACTTCTCAACCATACCTATAGATTCCTAACTATACAAATTTTCAAACCGTATCAAGTTCTGGATTATGTTTTTACAAATTCGAGGATGAAATAAGAATAATAGGATTTATTTAATGCTATGTCTTAACTTAGAACAAATTTATTTTCATTTTCGACTGTCCAGTTGGAAGTTTCGAATATCATCTTATCTAGTCATGAACACAAGCGCACTCTTCCTAGAGATGCAGTCTTTCATTTGACTGCTTCTTCATTCTATAAAAATTTCTTGATATCCCCTAAGGAACAAAACATCACTTACCTCGAAACGCTGTACCTTTATGCATGGGTAAAAGTAACTTGCTATCAATGCTGTAAAATATCGACCCCTATTAATCCTTCGATATTTTCAAATTTGTCATTTCGTACGTTTGTGAGAAATTTATTAGATAATTTATACTTCCTCATTTTCATGTCCTGAACAGCCTGATTGAAGCCCTCCACTTGAAATTTAAGATCTACATCATCAATGAAAAAAGGAAGCCTTAAAATTTATCTTCAATATGGGTGTCTATGTAGACCCTTTTTAATCTTTTATGTGTGACCTAAAATTGCTTTTATTTCGTTAGTGCTAATCTTTTTACACTGTTTTCATTCCCAATTTGCAGAGTTTCCCGCAAAACACTAGGCGTTACAAAATTTCATTGTGATCCTAAATCTGTGACACAATTTATTTTTAGCATTTTTAATTTTATTTTTAAGTTTAAAGCTTTGTCAGGTAGCAAATTTTGCTGCAAAGCAGCCTCCGCCAATATTTTATAGCAACTGATTACTTACAAGTCTTTCCCTGTCATCTATTGATTTGATGTTTCCTCCCAGCTCCGGCTCCCCTCTGTTCACAATCTGATGACAGAGATTTACTACCTAAACTGCAATATGAGACTGCGGAATTTACAGAATGAAACAAGGATAACATAATTTATTTTGAAACCATGAACACGAGGAAGCAAGGTGTTTATCGCTACTACATCTGTAACATAAGCCAGCTCTTACATCTTGAGCAAAAAAAAAAAAAACTCGCTTTTTTCAAATGTGAAATAATTATTACACTTAAACATAGAATGTTCTTCTTGACAAAATTTGCAAATCTTTTTAGTACTCAAATTAACCCGGTTTTCAGCTACAACCTCTTCCTCTTACTACTAAAATTACATTAGTTTTATCTTGGGAGAGAGAGAGAGAGAGAGAGAGAGAGAGGGGAGAGAGGAGAGGAGAGAGTGAGGAGAGGAGAGGAGAGAGATGAGAGAGGATGAGAGAGAGACTAGAGAGAGAGAGGGAGAGAGAGAGGGTAAGAGAGAGTTTTTTCTTTGACCTGTAATAGCTTCCCCTAGTAACTTACGAAATTTGTTCTGACAGTGACGACATAGCAGACAATCAAAGCAAACCTCAGAAACTTTATATGTTATTACGCCTATGATACTTAAAAATTTTAGTGTCTAAAATTTTGCAGGGGGGGCCATGGCCCCCTGCCCCCCTGTATATAATATAAACTTAAAGAAAAACTAGATATTTAAATTATATATAAATATATATGTTATATATATTTAAATCATTATATATATATATAATAATACTATATTTTATATAATTATATATAATGTTTTTGTATAATGTCGTATAATAGACCAAAAGAATTAGTGTTATAGATAATATTTTATCTAATTAGTAATTAAGGAATACTTATATCTATTAAATTGCTTTACTTAGATAGTCCTGCATTTGCCACATACTTATCAAAAACCAATGCAATACCCATTCACTTACCAATTTTCACCATTTAGCAATGACATTCCATTCAGCAGGGGAATTTGGACAATATCCGTTACCAAAATATTTGTTTAGTTTGTAAGAATTTTATACATATTATTAATTTAATTTGTCAAATAATACAGAAATGACATTACAAAAAAAAATTTCAATTATTGATCATTTTATTTTGTCCCAAATAGAAATTTTACAAAGCCAATAAACCCAAAAGGCCCAATAAAACCAAAAAAAAAAAAAAAAAAAAAATGGCTGTTTTTTTGGTTCCAAACCCGGGCTTTATACAACCCTGATATTATATATATATATATATTATTATATTAATATATTATATATATATATATAAATAATTATCATAATATATAATTATTTATATTTATAATATAGTATATATTATAATATATATATCTATATATTGAAACCACTAGCAAACTATCACACTATGTTTAAGGTTATAAATGTTCCTCTGCCGGGGACACGAAGCATGCTAATCACTACTTTTCAAAAAAGGAGACAATCAGTATCTAAAAACTTATTAACAAGTTCTAGACAGTCTAAAGGTCATAATAATAGGTGTTGAGGGTCACAGTACATAAAATAAAAAAATACAAGTAATACATAAACATTATTGCAGAAATAAAGCCCTCAGCAAACTGAGTATTTGTTGTGTAAGTTCCAACTTCAGGATATAATTACCTTTCACTTGCCAGCTTTGAAATATTAGTTTAAATAGGGCATATGAAAATTCTTGAGTTTAAATAGTTCTATAGGCAATGGTTTTTCTTTTGTTATTTTTGTGTATAAGGCCTTACTTTGAAACAGTCAAATAAAAAATAAATTAAATAAAAAAAAATTGCGCTGCTTGATATATTAATGTTAGAGTCCGTGTACTTTCTGCTACAGTATTTTGTTTTAAATTTAAATTTCATGTACTAAGGAGTGGATTGTAGTGGTTGTAAAGAATATTTATTTAAAAAAAATAGATTAATATTTATATTTAATAATTAGAGGAAATGTTGCACATTCTTAAAGGAAATAAATGTCGGTTCCGACCGGCTAGAACCGGAATACATCTGAAATTCCTGTCAAACTGGTAATTCCGACTATATATAATATATATATATATGATATATATTTATATATATATATATATATATTATTATATATCTATAAATATAATATAATATATACTGTATATTATTATATATATAACTATATAATAATATATCTATACCTATTCTATAATATATCGGCACTAAGTTTTGAGATCTATTACAAGCCTTTCGAATTTGTATTTCTTTTTATCAGTAATTTTATTATTATAATAAATATTATACTTGCTATTGCAACTTACTGTTTTATCTAAAATATAATTATACAAGTAAAGTTTAAATTGCTAGTTCATGATAATAATTAAAATCCTGCAAACTCTCGACATATTGATTACTTAAGTTATCAAATAGTCATTGCTTAATCCTAAGCCTAGTAATTAGGTCTTTATATATTTAATATTTAACAACAACTATTAATGTATTTATTATATATTTAGATATTTGTTTAGTATTGTTTGATATACATCAAATATGTCTTTTATTTAATTTCTATAATGAGTAATATAATAATAAATAATAATAAAATAATAAAGAAATAATTAATAATTTAATAATAAATAATAATAATAAAAATAATAATAATAATAATAATAATAATAATAATAATATAATAATATTTAAAATCATTATTATTATTATTTATCTAAAAGATTTTAAACCATTAAAAAAGTTATTAACTATTTAATTTTCAATTTATGTGGGTTAGTTGTCAGCTTGTATCTAACAGCTCAACAAGGAAGGATTTATCAACGGATTCCTTAGAGAACTATGTTGATGCCTATCTAGTTTTGAAGATTGTTCTTATAAGCTTTGCAAGTTGCTTGCATGAAGGAATATTTTAAGCGGATCTTAAAATACTTACATTAAGAATGTTTCAAATTTTTTCTAAAATCAAAGAGCATTGGCTTTTTTCTCAGAATATTTCGCAATATCTTTTTGTGAATTCCCATTTGTTAGTTATAAGTCCCTTATATCTTTATCCTTCATATTGTGTTCAAATGACTCGTATGCTTCCGGTGTTATAAATGACCCTACATCCGGCACTCATTTCTGATTCAGATATAGGAAGATAATTAGCAATAAGTGTCAAACTGTTTTCCCAGATGTATATTCCACATATTGTAATGGAATACGTTGTTCTGACTCCATACCTCTTGCTGCTATTAATAACTTTGGAAGAAGAGCTTAGCTTGAGAAATAAATACTAAATAAATAATTAAATAATAATCAACTGCAATCTACCATCCGCTATTAACATTTCAATCTCAATTAAATTGAGATGTTATGTTTAGTCTGATTTAGAAAAACTGCTTATAAATAAGTTATCGTAACATATTGGCTCTCAATTGCCATGCCAACCGATTAGAAAGATGTAGTATATTTATTGAGCTTATGACATAATCATGTTTCAAATATCTGATACAGAAACGAGGCAAAGATCCAAAAGTTCAATATATTTAATTAAGCGTCAGAGTGTCTAAAAGTGACATCATGTAACTCAAGAACGAGAGCACCTACAGTAAAACAATATATTTAGAATCAGCGGAAAATTTTAAGGAGGGGTTTTAAATTTTTTTTTTTTTTTTTTTTTTTGCATTTATTCGTCGGAAATATTTAAAAAAAAAAATTTTTTTTTTCCCTATTTAAGGGGTTCGAGCCGACTGGGAACAGAAGGGGGGACGAAGTCCCCCTCATCGTCCACCGGGAAGCTTCGTCCCCCCTCTGTCCCCCGTCGGCTCTAGCCCCCTAAATGGGGAAAATAATAACTTTTTTAAATATTTCCGACGAATAGAAAAAAAAAAATTAAAAATTAAAAACCCCTCCTTAAAATTTTCCGCTGATTCCAAATATGTAATTTGTTTTACTGTAGGTGCTGTCGTTCTCTAGTTACATGATGTCAGCTTTAGACACTCTGACCTAATTAAGCTAAATGATTTTATTTTTAAAAAAATTTCAGGAATAAATGGCAGTTCCCCGTCTGTGTAAGCCTGGGACCCACAGACGTGCCACTGGAGTTTGATGGGGTGGTAAAAAGGAGACAAATTAGAAAGATAGAAAACTTTCATGATTCAGATTGTTTCATAAAACGGGACTTGTCAATTATCTGTCACTAATGTAGCTGAAGTCAAATATTTTTCATAATTTACGTTATCGAATAAAATGTACAAGAGCGCGCGTAGGGAAAAAGTTTGAACTTTTTTTTTTCTACATTTATATAAGTTTATTACAGCATGTTTAGTTGTGAATTTGTTTATTGAAACAATGGAAAGTGAAATAAATTACTAACATAAGTTGGTTAGGTTAGTTTAGGTTAAGTTACGTTAGGTTACATTAGATTTAACATAAACTCTAGAACTTGTTTATTAATAACTTTTAAAGGTGTGAAGCTCTTTTATTACAATAAAGTTTCATTTTTACCTTTATCAAATAAAAATTTGTTCGAATGCTTGCAATCGATATGGATAAAACTCAGTCACGCATAATTGACAAGATCCTCATATAGCATGTATTGACTAAGCCAGTGGTACTTCAAACTGAAAGAATTATATTTTTTGCAAATGAGACACGACTCAATGATGTTTTTGACTGTTTGACGTGCTTTAGTGATCAAAACCCTTTCAAACGTACCATATTTAATGTAGTTTGAAGTCCCAAATGTTTGCATGCAAGATGACAATCAGAAACAATGAGCTTTGTGAGATGGTGTTTTTTACTAAGCAAAATAGGATTAATAATCTATATAATCTAGTAAATTTAGTTTCTGCTATTCTACCTCTGGTTCTTAAACGCATTGTGCATCTAAAATTAAGATCTTAATCTTCTTAACCAATTCTGGGTACTTCTTCAGAGTGGTTTTAAGAATGCTATTCCTTTTCAAATCGATATTTGCATTATTTTTAACAATATAATCTTTACTTTCTAAGATGAATCTTTATTTGCTTCTTTAGTTTTGAAAATTTGGATGGAACACGTATGCTGTTACTCTATGTTAACTTCAATGCAAACTTGAAAATTATAATATCAGAATATGTTCTAACAGAATCATTTTTTCAATCCAGTATGGTTACGGATATGTGTATCGGTTAAGCATTCTACTTCTTCCGATAACATTTTAATTCATGCTTGGGCCATTGGTTTTTATCTAATGAAAGCCAAGATGGTCCCTTTTCCCATTTTTGAAATTTATTGGAAAATTCCCTAAAGGAAATTCCCCTAGTTTCTAAATCTGCCGGATTTTGTGAGGTCTCTATATAGAGGAAATTAATCGTTGAACTAAATTCCTTTATTATTTCCGATTTTTTATTTTTAATATCGCTCAACCTATCTCTTATAAAAATTTGTTTAGTTTTAATTTTAGGAGATAGAAGCCAAGCTAATATTATTTGAGCATCGACAAATATATTTATTTCTTTTTAAAGTTATTATGAATAATATGGATATTTGAAGGAGACATTTAAATGCCAAATTATACTGTAAAATTCAAAGAGTAGCAAGTTCTATTTTTTTAAAGGAAGCAACTGCTTTGCTTCGATAATAAGTACTATATGATTTACATTCAGAAGGCAATTACTACAAAGCCATAAGTGAGCTGAAGCATCAAAAATAATTTAAAGTAGCATTGATTCAAATTGACAACAAATTGAAGATATGAAATATTTTTAAGCAATTTAGCACTTGGTTACTCAATTTTTTCGATATTGTGCAGAAATATCGGAACTTACTTTTCATCCCATTGAGTCTGAACCTGCCAAGTTTGTCTCATCAGAATGTGTTAAAACGTGTTTTTTTAAAATCGTTTTTTTAACATCGTTTTTTTTGTTTTTTTTTGTTTTTTATTGTTTTTTATTCAGTTTTTTTGCGATACGCTTGTTTTTCCAAATTTCTTTAAATTTTTCATCCATTCTACTAAATATTTTATTATTTACCTTGTTTATTATTAGAAACAGGTGTTTCACAGAGATAATACATTAATTATACTATTTAAAGTTATTGCTCATACGATTTAAATGGTTAAGTTGATAATATCTTCAATCAAAATTTTGACAATGGCGTGGAAGAAAAGCAACGCCTGTCCTTCTCTATTTACTGTTAAGGAAAATCATACATACAAAGGTAAAAGAGCACTCTGTAAATTGTGCTTCACTGAGGTGGCCAATAATAGTTCAAGGAAAGAACAACGTATATACAAATTTGCAAAGAACGTGCAGTGCATGACATAAAAATGAAAACTGGAATCGAAAGGGTAGCGAGTACAGCCAAAATCAGGGAAATTTAAGCAAGTAAGAAATGCAAATGCTGAACAAGCAGTACAAGAGCACAAATAATTAAGCGTCAGATTGACCATGTTCCTATCACTGATAAATATGATCGTATGTTTAAAGTTGTCAATGGCGAAGACAATTTAAAAGGTTCATATTATTATTATTAATTTATTATTTAATATATTAGTTATATATATACTATATATATTTTTTTTTATTTTTTTTTTATAATGATAATATATTCTATATATTTATTATATATATATATATATATATATTACTGTAATATATATATATATTAGATATATATATCTATTATATATATATATAATATATATATTATTATATTAATATATATAATATATAGATATATATAATATATATATAATATAATATATTATATATTATATATTATATATATATATATATATATACAGTCTATATATATATAATTTTTTTACTTTTATAAAAACAATCTGTTTACAAATACAAAAAAAAAAAAAAAACAACGACAAGAAAAAAAAAAAAAAAAAAAAAAAAAAAAAAATTACCAACAAAAAAAAAAACCCTGCACCAACATATTTCATAATTTTTCTTTAGGTTCAAGCTTTTCAGAAGCCTATCTATTAATCTGAGCAAGGCAATGCTAGATGTGGATGAAAAGAAAGTAATGGGAGAATTGATGAATTTTTTCAGTCAGAGGGACTTCTTCAGTATGGAATATCTCTGGGCTTCACTTTCCAACAATGTTTCTTCTGCAGCATGGTGGATTAGTTTATGTAAGCATTGCAAAGATATCAAAAGTAGCCTACCGAATTCTAGACCTTCCTGCCACTTCAGCTGCATGTGAGAGAAGTTATCAGCACATGCAAATATCCATTCAAAAAAAGAATCAGGCTCACAAATAAACATCCAGAAAAACTATTATTCATAAGTCATTATTGAAATTGACAGAGACGGAGCAGCCAGAAGCCTTCCGGTACTTTTTTCAAAGTAATGTAAAAGTTCGGTAGTAAGTTAAACGTCATCAAATCCTTCACCGATTTTTGAAACAACTTACTCATCAGCCAGAGTTCTGCAGTCAGGTTTAGCCAGGTTGCCTGTAAGGACATTGACAGTCTGATAAAACCAAATCTAAAGACACGTCTGTCCATAGCTTTGACTCCTCCTCCTCTTCCACAAACATAGCATATGAGGATGGAAATCAGTTTATCAGCTAGAGGCCGTGATGGAAACAGTCTGAGACTTCAGATGCAGAGCAGGTGCTAGAACAGAATTTATGAGGCCCTTTGATGGTGAAATTTAGTAATTTTCAGTTAGCCTTATCATACTAGTTACTACCTTATGGTACTTAATATTATATTCTTTATTTGTGTAAGTAAATATACATTATAGTCATATGACTCATTTCTCATATGATCATATTTATTTCATGTACATTCTTCAGTTTTTACGCTCAAGGTAAGCAAGGTGTCAATGTTGAATAAACTTGGCATATTTTTTTTTATTACTCATGTTTATTGGTCAATATTGCTATTGTTACAGTAAATGTTATATAGGAAAAAACTGTTTATATTCTTTATTAGTTAAAAATGTAATAGAAATAAAGAAATACATTTTACTAAGAAAATATATATTAAAAACAAAAAAAACAAAAAAAACAGGAAAATCAATTGTTTTTTATTCATCATGTTTTTTTTAATAAAAAACATGTTTTTTTTTTAATAAAAAACGGTCGTTTTTTATTCACTTACATCTCTAATCAGAAGCCTACCCTTTATAGTTACAGGCAAAAATAATGACAGGGGATCAAAAACCTCTGAGTTTTTGGGACATTAACATCGGCGTTTAGTTTCGATACTACCTGCAATGTTGAAATCATCAAGAGCCATTGTATCCGCTTCCATATTATATAGATATCCCAAAATTCTTTCATTTTCACAACCATGCATCTCAGCACGGTCGTCTTCTATCATGAGGTCTTTGAGCCTTTTATGATTCGTATTCCAGGAACGTAAATAGAATCCACCCTATTCCATCCTTTCAACCGATTCTCTGTAAAGGGTTTCAAGAATGGTTTCATCTGAATGACTATAAATGAGATTGTCTACATAAAGAAAACTTTTTAAAACATGAGAACAAAGATCATTAGTATACTTATCGGTTTCAAAATTTAACAGATGGTAAAATGGGGAAATATTACAAAAATTAAATCGTGCAATAGCATGAAAGTGAAGAAAGAAAGATTTAAAAATATGCTGATCGAAAACGAGCAAGATCAAAAAGTTCAAATATATTTAATAGAATCTCCCCCCTACTTCCACCGCCTTCCAATTCCTCATCGACCCCTTCATTAGCCAAGCGATACCTACCCGGTCAGGTGTTAAAAGCTGACATCCATGTAACTCAAAACCGGCAGACTACAGATAAAACAATTATATATTTAGAATCAGCCGAAAATTCTAAGCAGTAATTTGTTTAAGGATTTTTTTTTGATTTTTTCTTTTTGCATTTATTCTTCGGAATATTAACCAGAAAAAAAAAAAATTTTTATTTCCCTATTTAGGGGTTCGAGCCGACTGGGAACAGAAGGGGGACGAAGTCCGCCCTCATCGGTCCAACACAGGAGCTTTCGTCCCCCCTCGCTCCCTCGTCGCGCTGCCCCTATGGGGGGATCACATAACTTTTTTACGATATTTCGACGAATAGAAATAAAAATTAAATCAAAACCCTCCTTAAATTTTCCGCTGATTCCAAATATGTATTTGTTTACTGGTACGGTGCTGTCTTCTCTAGTACCATTGATGTCAGCTTTAGACACTCTGACCTAAATATAACTACATGAGTTTATTTTTAAAAAATTTTAGGGATAAATGGCAGTTCCCCGTCTGTGTAAGCCGTGGACCCACAGACTCCACTGTGGTTTGTTGGGTGGTAAAAAGGAGACAAATTAGAAAGATAGAAAACTTTCATGATTCAGATTGTTTCATAAAACGGGACTTGTCAATTATCTGTCACTAATGTAGCTGAAGTCAAATATTTTTCATAATTTACGTTATCGAATAAAATGTACAAGAGCGCGCGTAGGGAAAAAGTTTGAACTTTTTTTCTTCTACATTTAATATACAGTTATTAAAGCAATGTTTAGTGGTTGAATTTAGATTTATTGAAACACTGGAAGTGAATTAAATGTATACCTAATATGAGGTTTGGTTAGAGCTACGTTAGGTAAGTTACGTATCGTGGTTACATAGATTAAATAGAATCTTAGAACTTGTTTGATATTAATATTTGAAAGTGTGTGAGGCTCCGTTTATTACAATAAGTTTCTTTGTTGATGTACCTTTATTCAAATAAAATGTGTCTCGGATCTACCCCCCCCTTGCAATCGATATGGATAAAACTCGAGTCACGCATAATTGACACGATCCATTGAAACACATTCTTATAATATAAGCTAAAAAAAATTCTCTTCAACTTGTCCTTTAATAATGGATATTTTTAGTTTTTTTTTAACACTTTACATCGACCCACACTTTACATCACCACACGGAAAGCCCTATGACGAAGTGGGCTTAAATATCGAAACCAAAATCTGATAATCTAGTCAAAATTTTACTGTCTATTTACAAACACAATCTTCATTAATTGATTATTTTCTTAATGAAAATCTTGCTTTAGGGAAAATTAGTGTTTGTAATGACAATCAAATAACTTGATAATTGTTGCCTATTTGATGGGAAAAAAAAAAAAGGAGTACAACTTCAAATATGAAAACGATTTGCATATTTTTTTTGAAAAAAAAAAAAAAAGAGTTAAAAATGCTCACGAAAGGTAATTTATTGTTAAAGATACATGTTTTCTTGATAATGATTTATCTTAAAATATTTATGGATTTCATTCTACAATACACAAACAACATAATGGTATATTACTATGTCCGCTCACCCAAGCAACACACACTATTAAACGCGCTCGAACGCATATTTAAAGACCTGATTCGGGACTTTGATCTTGAGCGCCACTTATTGGTAAATAACTTGTGCGCATTTCATCAACTTGTTCACGAAATTTATTCCTGCGACCGTCCAACAGAAGAAATGCATCAATTAAAGCCCCGCAATTTATTGACATTTTGGTCACTTGACATACATGTACGACTGGCATGAGTTCCGTACCACTTGTTGAAGGTCGTATCACTTAATGTTTAAGAAGACCTGAAATATGTTTTTGACTCGAAGTTTCCAGACGAACGATGGTGTGGCTGTGTGTAGTGAGTGCGTTGTGTGTGTGTGTTTCGATATGAGGTGTCCGTGAGGGAATGGTGACTCTGTGTGCGCGTGTTGCGGTGTTTGCTTTTCGGGGCGTCGGTGTTGCGACGCGGCATAAGTGCTGTGTAGTTGGATAACAGGTAAGGCGAAGTGCGCCTGTGTTAGTGTGTCTGTGTGTTGTGTGTGTGTGTGAGTAGAGGTGTGTAAATAGAGAGATGGATGAGAGAGAGACAGAGAGAGAGATGAGGAGGAGAAAATGAGAGAGAGAAGAGAGAGACGAGAGAGAGAGATTTAGAATTGATTTGTTGTAAGCAGGAATTTGCTTTATTGGAACTTCGAGCACTTTGATCTTAGCAGATTAGCGATCTGTTGGCATCGTAATAAAATTGCACAGGTTTATAATGAAACTCAACGGTCTAACAATGGCCTACAATTTCTAATTAACCTGTCGCATCAAAAAGTTGCGCGTATATATATATATATATATATATATATATATATATATATATATTATATATATATTATATATATTATATAGTATTATATATATATATACTATATATATTATATATATATATATATTATATATATATTAATATATTATCTATATATTAATATCTATATTATATATATAATATTATATTATATATATTATATATATATATATAGTATATATATAATAATATATATTATTTTATTTATATTAATTAAATTTTTTACTTATTTTAATTTTTTTTAAATAATATATATATATATATTTATTTATACTTTATTATATATATATATATATATATATATATATATATTATATAATATATTATAATATCTATATATATATATCATATGGTAGGTGTCTAAAGCTGACTAGTAACTTTTTGGAACGGTACACTACAGTAAAACCAATTGCAGATTTGGAATCAAGCGATGATTCTAAGGAGGGTTTTTTAATTTCTTATTTTTATTTATGTTTTATTTTTTTTATTCTTACGGAATATAACAACGAGCCATAATTTTCTCTAAGCATTTGACGATATTTTTATCATTTAATTTAAAGTAGCCAGGCAATGCTCAGCCTACGACTGAAAACGAATAAATGTGAAGCAACATATCTTCATTACTATAGTATTTTTTATATTTAGGATTTTATTCATTATTATTCGGATTGCAATTCAATATTGTAAAAAATATTCCAAAGGAAACGATTTAGAGACTTTTTAGAGAGATAAAAATTATTTAGAAGAACTTTAAATTGGAAACGTATGTTAGCGGTACAAAAATTTTTTTCTCTGTAATTAAGAGTAATAGCATATTGTAAAGGTAATATTCTTTTTTTTTTTAACTAAGGAATCCATTGGCGTAACCGCAAGATGCATGAGTCGGGGTCTTCGGGCCTCCCGGTGGACGACGGGGGGAACTTCGTCCCCTCTGTCCCCCGTCGGTCGAGCCCCCGTAATTGGATATAAAGTGATTCCGAAATGATATAACCAAAAAAAAAAAAAAAAAAAAAAAAAAAAAAAAAAAAATTGAACCCCTCTTAGAATTTTCGATGATTGCCGAATATCGGTAATTTGTTTACTGTAGGGCCTGCCGTTCTCTAGTTACATGATGTCAGCTTTAGAGCACTTCTACCTATATATATATATTATTATATATATATTATATTTTTTATTATATAATAGTTATATATATATAATATATATATATTTATTATACTATATATTATATATATATATATATACATTATATATATCTATATAGGGAACTCCTTTTAAAGGTAGTTAACCGATATATATCGAAAGAACATTAGATGATTTTTTCCGATTATTTCAAGGCAAAATTGCGACAAGGTTGCCAATGAGTTTTTTTTTTTTTTTTTACTAAAGATACCCCCAAGATTACATAGCAAAGATTTGAAGAGTCGGGTCTCTCGTGCCTCAGGGGGACGACGGGGACTTCTCCCCCCCTCTGTCCCTCCGTCGGCTCGAGCCCCTTAAAAATAATCATAAAAAAAAAAATAAAAAAAATACTATAAAAATACATGATAAAAAAAAAGCAACTTTTGGAAACTTTCGCGATCTTTCTATGGGGTTTTGCTAACACTGACACTGCTGGGCTGCACGAACAGATTTCTGCGATTGTCGATATATGACATATTTTGTAACTACCTTTTAAAGGAGAAGTTCCTATATATAATATATATCTAATATATACTTATATATATATATATAATATATATAATATATATATTTTTATTATTATATATATATTATATATTATATAGGACTTGTCTTTAAAGGAAGTTAAACCGATATATATCGAACGAACGATGTATTCGATTTTTTTTCGGATTATTTCTAGGCAATAGAGTGTCAGAGCAATAGAAAAGTCTCGCTAGTAAATTAAAAAGTCTCTAGTAATATATAATATTATATATATATATATATATATTTATATATATAATTATATATTATAGTATATATTATTTACTTATATATATATTATATTATATATATATTATATTTATATATATAAAGAATTCATTAAGAATGTACTTGTATTTTGATATCATCGTTACATTTTATTCAATCAAGTATATATTATTTAACGCAAATATATTATGTTTAATGATCTATTTAGTAAGAGTGAGCCTATCTTTTTTAATATTATATAACATTTAAAATGTTCGATTATTACAATGAAGCACTATATTGTAATTTAAAAAATTTGACATCAATTTAAGAATTTCTTCGAAATATGTGTCTCCGTCATTTTATGCCTCCATGCGAACTCACATATTCGAATCTACATATTTCTAGTTGTTCCCCCATTGTTTTACTTCCTTGTTTAAATTTTGCCATGTGCTTTCAATCAATTGTGTATTTGCATTTGTATTTGGATCTACAAAGTTTTTCGAGTGGTTGACCATCTCGTGAACATAATTAAACCCAGGAATTGATGATATGTTTTTGTATGACGCAAAGCTATCACTGATAATTTTTGTCTCAGGCTTTATATTGTCCTTTATACATTCCAACAATGTTTCTTCTTTCTTGTTTGGTATTGCTTTCAAGAATAATTGTTTCGTACCCCTACATATACCCCCGAAGATCCATTGTTCTGGGAGAATTCTTCCGTGGTTGTTTTTTCTTTTTGTAAAATATGTTTCATCAATTTCAACAACTTCCCCTCTTCCTCCAATCTTTGTTGCACTTTTAATTATATAGTCAGCCAGCTTAAAAAAGTATATATATCTATTATATATATATATATAGATATATATATTATGTATATATATGTATATATATATATTATATTTATAAATATAATATTATATAATATATATAATATTTATATATATATATTTTTAAATAGATTATTTCAAAAAATTCAGAGCCCCACTCTGGAGACACAAGCTTCCGATATAATAAAGAACCTAACCTTATACGAGATGCCATTCATTTTGATACCAACCTAAACCTACCTAACCTAACCTTTAACTTCACCTAACCTAACCTAACCTAACACAACCACCCAACAACCTAACCTAACCTACCTAATCTAAGATAATCTAACCTACACGTATAGGTACCTATCTTGTTGACCAGTGTAATAATAATTAATAATAATAATAATATAATATAATAAAAAAAAAAAAAAAAAAAAAAAAAAAATAAAAATTTAATAATTAATAATAAAAATATTATTTTAATAATAAATATAATAATAACAATAATAATAATAATAATATATTATTATTATTATTATTATATTAATTATTTTATTTTATTTTGATTAGTTATTATAATTATTATTAGATTACTATTTATGATTATTATTTTTGAATATTACTATTATTATTATTAAAATATATATATTATATTATATATTAGTCTATATTATATTATATATATGATATATATATATTATATATATAGTATTATATATATATTTATATATATATATATTTATAGTATATTCCCATTTAATAATTTTAATAATAATAATATATATGATAATAATAATAATATATAATAATAATATACTAATATAATAATATATAATAATTAATATAATAATAATTATAATAATAATATAATAATATAATATATAATTAATAATAATAATAATATTAATATAATAAAATAATAAAAATAAATAACATTCCTACATTCAACAAAATAGAAAATCTTGCAAAAATATTATTGAAAATATGTGAAGCGCAAAAAGCTATAATAGGTTATTGCAAACTTAAAATATATAATTATATATCTATATCTACGGTATATATTGCCCTACCTCTCTCATAAAGTTATTGTAATCAATAGTTGAATTTTTGCTCATTTTCAGTTCCGTTATACAAAATTTAGTGATGTCAGTTCTTTACACCAACAATATATAAATAGAATAATTTGTTTTAGAGGTAATCTAGATTTCTCAAGCCAGTTGCCAACACGTACGGAACTAAACTTTTTACATAAATTACAATACCATTTTACACAATTTGATTTACAAATGAACTTCATATCATGGTTTTTTTCACATTTTTTACTTTCTGGGATTATACCATGCCTTTGAAAGAAAATAGCAGCTTCTAATTCATTTTTTAATGAATCCCTTAGACTAAATAAATTATAGGACACAGACATGTTAACACTCTAAAATGTCCTACTAAATACTGTTGACGCATGCGCTAACAAAAAACACTGTAGGGTTCGCATAGGGTTCGGAGATATTTCGATATCATGACTATTTATCTAATCCTTTTAAGGAGTAGTGCCTATATATATATATATATTACTATTATTATTATTTATATTATATTATATATATATATAGATATATATATATACTTATATCATATATATAGATATATACTTATATATATTTATATATATTTATTATTATATATATGTTATATATATATATTTACTATATATATATAGAGAAGTCTAGAACGTATGTCGCACAACGAAAGTTAAAGTAATAGAACTAAATATTTTTGAGAAAATTTAATTTTTACTTTTTTTTTTGTTATAAGTACGAAAAAGAAGAATTAATATTTCGGAAAAATGAGCTTCCTGATTTATATACAGTTTTTATATATTATATATATATATATATATATCTGATATAGTATATATTTATATATTATATTATTATATATATTATTATATATATAATATTATATATATTATATATATATATTTATATACTATATAATATATATATATAATATATATATATATATATATATATATATTACTATTTATATATGATATATATTATATATAGTACTATTATATTTTTACCGTATTATATAATATATATATTATAGTATATACTATTTATATATATATATTATATAATATATTTATATATATATAATTTATATAATATATATATATATATATATATATTTATATATATCTATAATATATATATTATATATATATATATATAATATATATACTTTTATAGGTGAAGTGCTTACTTTCTTACCTATCGTTTGATTGTTGATTTTACTGTATATCGATTATTATCGATAAAGATTATAAAAAAATTTTTATTTGTGTGTGTATTGAACTAGATTTAAAAGAAGAAAATAATTATCAGCCAGAGAAGCAATCGAAAGTAGCCTTCACTTGTATTTACAAAAAATTAAAACTATAAATTATATTTCTTTAATCGTAATTATTAGTATTTAGCAGAAATGAATGTAGTGACATATACGAAATGTTCAAGTGACTGCGGTCACTTGTAAGTTTTTTGCAATATTTCCAATTATTTGTGACGAATAAGAATAACGCATGCAATATTGAATGTGACATTAATTAAGAAAAGGGCGAAAATTACACGTGAATTTTCAGTTTCTCGAAAAGGAATCCAACAAATGGTGACAGTCGGTAAAAAAAAAAAAAAAAAAAAAAAAAAAAAAAAAAAAAGAAAAATACACAGCTACAGCCAAAAGGAATACATTTTTGAATCGGTAAAATTTTAGATAGGGAAATGTAAAAAAAAAAAAAAAAAAAAAAAATATTGTTAAGTATAATGTATAGTAATAGATAGAGAGCCTATTAGAGCCTTTAATTGGTTACTCGTTTAAAAAAATAGACTTTCTATTGTTGTTAAATTTGCTTTATTTTTACTAAAGAATCCCCAAGGGGTATACGCACCGATGGCAGGAGCGGCGGTCTGCCGGCCTTCCGGGAATACGGGTAGGACTAACCCCCCCTCCGGGAGGGTCTCCGGAACCCCCGCTCTTTGGATTTGGGTGTCGCGGGGGTTCCTCCGCCCCTCCCCTACGGGGTATGGAAAACGTCCCCCCCTGTGTTCCCGTCGCTCGACCCCCTACATTGCCGCTTCCGTGTATACCTCTACAAAAATAGATATATATTACTATGCCCTGCTCCTAAAAAAAAAAATAGCCCAATATTGTATTTTTATTTATTTTATGTATTCATTTTTTTTTTTACATTTCCTACTAAAATTTTACAAGGATTCCAAATATTTCCTTTCGCTGTAGCTATTGTAGTTTGATAGTTGTGGTTTTAAACCAAATTCACCATATATATATATATATATATATATATATACTAGTATACTATATATATATATATATATATATATATTATTATTATTAATATATATTTAGAATATATATATATATATTATAATATATATATCATATATATCTATATATACGTATAATATATATTATATATATAAGTTGCTTCACGTAGATTTTAAATCTGATTTCGTATTGTTAATTTTCCTCGCTTCATTTTCAATATTTGCAAACTGTTATCGAATTTCAAATATTTCGATATTTCAATGTACTCTATTTCGTAGAAGAAAGTATACTTTGTCCTTATTGCTTATATATATTATAATATATATAGATATTCATATATATATATATATATTAAATATATACTATAGTATACATATATATATTATATGTATATATACTATATATTATATAATAGTATATATATGCACTCCATTATAACTTTGTAAACTTTTTAATTTATGTTTTGTACTTATGCTTAGATTTGCGCGAGCAAATTTTAGCAAGTCAAAGTGAAATACTATATAACCGTCATTTAGATACTTCAGTCAGATAAAGTTCAGATAAATTAACAAGAAATAAATTCACTCAAGATACTCTCCAGAACCTCCCGGCAAGAGAGGTAAACTTCAAGGAAAAGGCTGCGACTTGAATTCCGATCACATTTTTGCCGCTAACTAAGAGCTGAGCAAGCTCGAAAAACGCACTGGAAAAAGCTGCGACTTGCAATTCGCCTATAGGGAGAACTCAACCGAAGGTCTTTATATTACTTTACTTTGTTAATATTCTATTTAAGTTTGAATAAAATATCATTTCAAATATGGATTCTAAATTACTAACCTCTATATATAGGGTGCCTTGCTCACAAAGAAGCACCCAAATCTAGCAAGACAGCCCGTATATAATTGGTGAAGCCTGAGATAGAACACCCAGAACTCAATCAACGCCTTCGAAAAACAACAAAATGGAAAAGAAAAACTGCAATAACAAATCCCAATCAAAAACACTTCAACCCTCATAAAGCAAAATGAACTCTATTAATACTGGACTTCAATTTCATTTCTAATTTTGGATTATGTTCCACTTCTGGTCACAACTTCACAGTTCGAGGATTCATCGTTAGATCAGAGGCAAACTTCCTTTATGTATGGTTTCTTCTCTATATTCAGTTTGGGGATTATGGGACAGAAACTCATTTTAGATATCCACTCGAACTGCTTCCTTTTTCGATTCTAAATGGTTCTGTTGGACCGCTCCCTTTTATGTTGAAGGAAATTTTTCCATACAGGACCTCAAGATTATCAAGCAATTTCGCCTTTACATATGTAACTTCCTTATGTATGGATTTCTTTTTCATCATTTTAAGTTTGGATTGTGGGCAGGCAGAAATTCATTTTGAATTCCACTACGAATTTTGATTTCCTTTTCGAATTCTAAATGGTTCTTGGACCTCTCCCTTTATGTATGAAGAAATACTTTTCAAATAAAGAACCTAAACTTTCAAAGGCAACTTCGTTCTACATATGTCAAGCACATGTTTCTCTCGTAACTCACTTGACAAACTAGTGCGGCATTGGTCAATCATGGATACGTTAGAAAAGTCTTATACTTGACCTTTCCTTGGATTTAATGGTTCGATCAATGTGCCTATTTAAACTTGTGAATAATTCAATTTTTTCATATCAATAATTATGACTTGTTTAAGCATTAAGTTTTGTGAAGTTTAATGTTGTATTTTTGTTTATATCTTAACTGATATTAACCAATATGCTTGTGTTTGAATGCACTTTTTATTTTCTGTACTTATATACATTATTGTAATTTAGTGATGTCATTCAAATACTGCTGTATAGTAAGTTACCAAATGGAATGAAAACTTGCCAGATGTCGACAGATATATCAATTTATGTATTACTATTTGGGACCATATAATTAAATTTACTTATGTCTTTGACATAATTAAATATGCTTGCATTTGAAAGTACTTTAATTTATGATTTGGAATTATTTATTTCTTGTATAATTTATATAACATACTTCTCACTCCGTGTTTTAGCGCAGGAAGTAATGTAGCACTCCTTATAACTTTTTGTAAACATTTTATTTATGTTCGTTCATTATGTAAGAATTTTGCGCGAGCCAAAATTTAGCATAAGTCAGACAAAATATGAAATAATTGTTCTGTTGTTCAGTAGAATAGATAAATTAACAAAAGAAATTTAAAAAATTTAAGATACTCTCTCCAGAAGTCCTCCCGGCAAGAGAGATAAATCTCAAAAAGGCTGCGACTTGAATTCCGATCACAATTCTCGCACAAAAAAAAAGGTGGAAACGCGCTGGAAAGGCTGTGATACCAAATCGCCTACGAGAGGTATCTCAACCAGAAGGGTCTTTTATAACTTTACTTTGTGAAATCGTACTTATGTTGAATTAAACTCATTTCCCAATATGGATTTTACATTACATTCTCTTATATAGGGTGCTTGCTCTTAAAGAAGCCACCAACGTAGCAAGTTTTACCCTATATTTAAATATTTGAAAATATTGTTATGATTTCTTAAATTGTTATTAATTTAACTCGCGCGTACTAGTTATATATATCAGGGGCGTTTCCATAGGTGGTAGGTGTGCGCGCACACCCTATAAAATCTTAATTAGTTTTTCTTTAATTTCACTTTAGATATAAGGAATTATCTTGTTCAATGAAGATAGTTTTGTACACAAATTATTCATACAATATTAAAAAATAAATGCTCTTAAACTTCCAAATAGCCTATTTTATAGAGTAGTTACCGTATCAAAAAGGAAGCTTTTCTTGTGCGCTAAAAAATTCGAACAGCTTATATCTCGTCCGTCCGTGCTATTTCATGGTCGTTCGCTCACTCTCGTTTTCTATGCTTCAAATAGCTTAAAAGGTGCTGTTTTGATCTCGCACAGGGTTTTTGAACAGAGACTTTTTTATTTATATTTTAATTGGTTTTATTATTTATATATTATATAGCTATATATATATATTAGTATATATTATATATATATTACTATTATTATTATAATTATATATATATATATATATATATATATATAATATTGATATATATAGCACACCCTATCCCTCAAATCAGGAAACGCCATATAATTATTATATATATAATATATAAATATATACATATATTATTATAGTATCATATATATATATATAATATTATTATATATTTATATAATATACATATATATTATATTATATTATATATACGCTTTTAAGAGGCATTGGAAGTACATAAATATTTTCAGGTGAATGTATTTTTTTTGAATATCATAAGGTTGGTGTGAGCATGTTTTATGTGAAATTAAATTTGTTTATTAACACTGCTTTCAAAGTTTTCACAGACAGTTGAGTTTTTTCACTTGTCCAAATCAAGTTCATAGCAGAAAATACTCTTTCTGTTGGAGCATTAGTTCTGGTAAACAAAGAAGGAATTCAACCATTTTTCGGATATGTAGATATGGCACATTTTTAGCTTGAAAGTGCGAAATGATTTCGACCCAACAATCACCAGGAGATGTTTTCTTTGAATTCCAATTATCCAACATTTCTGGGGTCACATACTGTTTAACGAACACATATTCGTCATAAAGTGCAGTCTCGTCTAATGTAAAGGTAGGGATGAGTTCGAGAATAAACTTAAGAGTTTCTGCTACTTCCTCCCAGCACGGTATTCTCTTTAGTGTTACCCAAGTAAATTGTTTTTAAGTTTTTAAGTGGATTGTCCATTTAGATAGATAAATCAAAGCGTTTCTAGTAGAATGTATGAACCCATTACTGTTTAATTGCAACTTCGATCAGCTTCTGCTTACTTTTTGAAAGAATGTTGTTACAGCTAATGGAATTAAAGCAGTTCTTCGCTCTTTAGAGCATATTATTTTGTAAATCATTTAATGTTGACATTACTTCGAAATTGTAATTGTATCCCCTTCAATCTTTTCAATAGTCATATGAAAAGTGGAAGCTTGACTGTGGATAAAGTAAAGCCATGCTCAATTGGATTTTCAAAAAATATTTTATCACAAAGAGGCATTTTTCTTAGTGACTCAAAATGATTTTAGGGGGCATACATTGTCAGAAGACGTTCAACCGCAGGGAGTAGAGCAGCCATCTGGTTTGCTATATTCTAATATTTGCTTGTATTCTTGATTAACAAATTCACAAAATTCTTTAAGTTTTCATTTATGTTGTATATATAGAACATGAGAATATAGTTTTTGAAGACGGATGCCTTCATATCAATGGAGGCATCAGCGAGCTGTCTGAATAGTGTGTGAAATGATATGAGCAGAACATTCCTATCACTAAACATGTCCCAAGTCCCCTTGAGTTTTGTAAAAAACATGTTAACGCCCTTTTCTAGATATACGCCAAAATTGCTTTGCATTAGTTTATCTGGCGCAGAAGCTATTGTTTTTTTTTTGCCTTCATATTTTTTAGCACTCAATTAAAATGCAGAGATTGTGTTAGATGTTTCCGAGGGCAATGATTTTACTTCTAAAAGTTTCATTCTGAATCCCTTTAACAGGTTGGAAATATCTAACAAGTATTGGGAATATTTTTATGTCCTTGTGATTTGAAGCGTCGGTCATAATCGAGAATAAAATTGGCTACAATTTGCTCCGCTTTTGACGGCACATGAACTTAGGGTCAAACAAGTGCTGATAATTTTGGCAAGAGCAAGCCTAGATTTGAAAGATGTGATTATGTTGGCACCTACTAGTGCTAGGTGCAAATGATCCTTCAGCGCGGCTAATTTACAGTCTTGTTCACCAAAATGTCATTTCTGAAAACTTGTGAGTGTTTAACTTGATGGCACGGCACGCAGAGTTTTATGTTTTTCAGTATAAACTGTTGTGATAATATCTTTGTTTTTCCTCCTGGACTTGATATTAAAGCTGGGAAAGAACATATGTTTGCACGAACACATGTCCGTAAATGGCTGTTTCATATATGGGTATTCTTTCTCAAGGTCCTTATTGAAAACACATTTCCTCTTGGCCTTGGGGGCCATGTATTTCAAATTAATTTTAAATTTTTAAAACAGCTTTAAAAATTTAATAAAAATTTAGTTTGAAATATACTAAAACTATATATATGATAATATATTATATATATATTTATATATATATATATTATAATATTATATATATATATATTATATTAATATATATATTATTATATTATATATATAATGTTAATTGTGAATAAGACGGCTCCCGACCCGTGAGTTGCTAGAGAAATTTATTTTTAGTGTATAAATAATTTTTTGTAAAGTAAGAAGTTTTTTATATTTTGCATGCAAATAAAAATTTTATTTCCTCTACTGTCATTGGTTATGGCTAATGGTTAAGGGGGCGAATCCCTCTAAAAATACCCATTCTGTTGGCATTTGCATATATATACTATATATATATATATATTCTAAATATTATATATTATATATATATATATTATTTTATATATATATATATAATATATTAATATTTATATATATATTATATCGTATAATATATATATATATATATATTATGGCAGAATGCATAGTTTCTACGTGGATCTATCCATTTCATTATTTTTTTAATGCATAAAAATTAAATTTCCTGTGAAATAAGAAATTAAAAATGCTTTAAATAAATTTGTATTATTTTCAGTACTCACGGGTCGGGGGTACAAATTTTCTATTAAAAATATAACAATTAAAAGAACTAAAAAATTTGAAAAATGTTACTTCAATACGATTGGTCAAATAAATCAGAAAAAAAAAAAATTTGAAAAGGTGTTTTTTGTTAACTTCATGTCGATATTTTTGTAACGTATCTTTAATTAATCCCTATTTTGTTATGACTTATGAAACATAGGCAAGTTCAGTAAAGGTGGCCTGCCTTTACGATTTTATAAACGGAATTATAATAATTTAACTATGCTTAGATTTAATAAATTTACATTACCTGTACTTGCATTGCACTTATACTGCAAACTTAATATATATTTAAAATATATTGCAGCATCCATTTACAATCTAATTACTTCCCGAACTAGATTACAAATATTCTTTGAAGACTCCTTAAATGGATTATTAGAAAAAGAAATAAAGGTAGATATTTTTTTGTAAGCAATTTTTTCTGAAAGAGATGATATTATATATATATATATAGTTATATTTCATAATATATATATTATATAATATTCTATCTATATATATATGATTAATTAATTTGCTAATCACAAAATACTTGGTTGTCACACAGAGCGATCAAAGAAGACTGTTATTTTTTTGACATGTTTCGCGCCCTTCGCTTATTCACGTACATAAATTCAAAGACTACATCTACATGTTTCGACAAACATGATCTCTTCTCAGTTTTCCTGCCTTTATAAGTATAGCGATTTCATGCCTAGCCTATATGCTGCTTGCAGCTGCTAAATTTCAAGATTTATAATGTTTACCAACGTAAGTTGTAAAATAAGCATAAAAACTGAATATTGTTCATCTGTTTTAAATACGGACAATTGATTAAACGGGACAGTGGATACAAAAAGGGACAGGGTTGACAAAAAGACGGGACGTCCCGGAAAAATACGGGACGTCTGGAACCTTAGTTATATTTATATTAATATATATATATATATATATTATATATATTATATATATATAATTATATATATATTATATATATTATATATATATCATATTATATTAATATTATATCTTATTATATTTATAATATATTATATATAATATATAGATACTATACTATATGATGTGATATTTGCTATACCACACTCATCGTATCCATATCTCAAAAACTACAATAGCTGCAAGGAAAAGGAATACATTGTTGAATCTTTCACGTCATCATCGAACTATATATAAAAAATAAATAAAAAAAAAAAAACATATCTTCAAATCAAAGAAATAGGTACAGCGAAAAGGAATACATTTTTGGAATCCTTGTAAAATTTTTTGTTAGGAAAATGTTAAAAAAAAAATATAAATAGAATAAAAAATATTGGCTATTTTTTTTTTTAAGGAGCAAAGGGACATAATATATATATATATTATTATATATATATATTATATATATATATAGTTAGATACTATATATATATATATATATATAATATAATTTATATATAGTTATATATATTAATTATATATATAATATATATAATATATTATTATTTAGTATATATTATACATGGGCGTAGGACTGGGGGTGTTCTGGGGTTGCGAAACCCCCCCGAATTTTTTGACCACGCAAATTTTTTTCAATTTATATAACTCAAACAGTTTTTCTCAGGTAAGCATAATCTCTCTCTTCTCTCTCTCTCTCTATAGATATATACTACTATATATATATATAATCTATATATTATTATATATTACTATATATATATATTATATAATATATTTATATATATATAATTATAATTTATATACTATATATATATAAAACCCTTTCCAATTCATTTTCCCTCATTTCTTATATTACGAACGTTGTTTTACTCTACACCGTTTTTCATTTTTTATTTTCTATAATATTTTGAAGAAATTAACATTGCACTTTTATTTGAAAGAATGTTAATGATTTCATTGAAGTGTTTTGGGTTATAAAATTGTACATAAACTATTCAAAATTTGATTTGCTTCGACGAAAAATTTATACTTCCCTCAACTTTAACCTAGCAGTATTATTTTGGAGGGGCTGGTTGAGCCGTCAATGCTCCTTAGGACAGTCTCTCATTCAATTTTGCAGCAAATGCACGTTGCCTTTCTAATTTTGATGATATATAATTAGTAAATGCACGTACCCTATCATCTATGATTATTTTTAGAGATTAGAAAGGCCATGTGGTTCTGAGAAGTGATAACAGTATAGTGTGTCAACTCCTATCTCACTACTACTCTACTACTACGTACTAACTACTACTACTTACTACTACTACTACTATACTACTACTACTACTACCATACTATACTATAATATATATAATATAATAAAATAATAATAATAATATAATAATTAATAATCAATTAATATATAATAATAATATAATAATATAATAATGAATAAATATAATAATATATTAATTAATACTATATAATAATATAATAATAATAAATAATAAAATTAAATCAATACATTAATAAATAATAATAATCAATATAAATAAAGAATATTTTGAATCTATTATACGGCCAGATCAATTGGCTGAAAATCGCTTCTGAAAGCTCTTTCTTTAGAATCTTCTAGAAACGAAGTAAGTAGCTCATTGTTCTTATATATAGGCTTATATGTGAATAAACATATCGATGATCAAACAAAGGAGCTTCTATTAAAATCCTCCTGGAGCCTACTCCCAAGCTATAAATTTCCTAAAATTGGAGAGAGAAATTTAAGTTTTCAATTTTAAATGGATTTTAAAGCATCCATGGCTATCTTATTCTGAGCATGCAGGAGGAGCTTTCTGTAAAATATGCATGCTTTTTTGCAAAGATTGCGTAGGAAAAGGCGGGCACCAGTTTACTGGCGCATTGGTTTCTGAGAAATTTACAAATTATAAGAAATCATTAGGGAAATTTGATACTCTCTAACCACGGAAGTCCATAAAACGGTGCGTATTTAGCAGTAAATTTTTACATTATGCTAAAGGGACCTCGTGTATATTGTAAGCAGATTAATAGTAATTTACAAAAATACAGGCTCGAGGAAATAGGCGTAAATTGAGTCGTTTAAAGAGTATCATAGTTTTGTGGGAAACAAGGAACGCATTGCTGGGAGGGATGATCAGGAAATTTTGGATAATTGTGCAGTGTGATGGCAATTTATCGAGCTTGTTAAGATTTCCCGTCGGATGTTGGCGGTCATTTATTACTGCGACTTAAAGACATCGTTCAGGATCTCTATATACTAGTCCTTCAATTCAAAACGAGTGTAATTGTGAGATTTGTGGATATAGTATAAGAAAAAATTGTGAGCACGTTAATAACGCACATGTTTTTCCGTACACGCGGATTGAACCGACAAGACACAGCAAAAACCGAACAAATGACTTTATGCCTTAGGTATGTTGAGACTCAGTCTTTAAAAATTAGAGAATTTCTTGAATTTGTAGCCGTAGAGGGACTAACTGGAGAAGTTATCGCTAATGCAATTATTCATTCTTTTAAGAAAAATGGCATTTGCTTAACTATGATGGCCAAGGGTGATGGCTGCTGCAGCGATGGATGAGTGAGTTAAAGGAGTTCAGCCATAAGAGAAATTTTGTCCAGCGCATTATATACGTTATTGCAGTGGCCATGTATTAAAACTTCTCGTATGTCATGCCTCTAAAGGTTTAAAGTCTGTTAAAGTTGGTGTTTGGGGGTTGTAAAAGGTGTAGGCAGTTTCTCTCTCACCAAAGAGAAACAATATACTTAAAGATATTATATTAAAAAGATTTGCCAATTCTAGAAAATAAGTCCTTTTTTAGCTATTATGTGAAAATAGGTCGGAGCGGTTTACCAAACATGGATGCGTCATATAGAGTTCAAAAGCTTTTTGTAGCCGTAGTTTCATGCACTAGAAAAATATAATTGGAGTTTGTAATTGGTGAACGTGTTTAAACATGCACTCAGGATTATTATTTCTTAATTTGTTGACGGAGATTTATAATTTACTCTTTTTGTTGTACATTGGGATATTTCTTACTCTACAAAATTTGAGTTGCGACTGTAACTGAAGCTGTTGACCATGTCATATAATGTGGTTACTGTTCATAGCAAAACTGGCGATCTGTGCAGATTTCCATCTTCAAAGTATTTTCACTGAGGCACCATCTAGCTTCCCCAATTAAACGCCACAATTTGCCCGATTTCCTCCGACTGCCTCTCCCCCGTCGAGTGCAGCTTTCATGTAATGCAACCCACCCCCGAAATTAATTTACCAGCGAATGTTCGGTTTTTATTCCTTTTTTAGAACCATTCCATTGAAGAATTGCCCAACCATACGATTCAGTAACATAGTGCTCCGATCCCTTTAATCCTAAAAATTTATTTCTTCTTCGGCCGCTGTTTATTGATTTATCATAGTTTTTGAGAGTACAATGTATGATTAATATTTTTATGAACCATTTTCCTATTCAAAATGTAAAAATTGAAT
>JABUQX010057826.1:15000-17500 GCA_015478945.1 Trachelipus rathkii
ATAACAATATGTATATATATATAATATATCTTCTATATCTTTAACTAACCTAATAATATAAATATATATGTTGTTGTAATAATATGTAATATGTATAATATATATATATATAATATAATAATGTAATATATATATATATGTATATATATATATATATATATATAATAATAATAATAATAATAATAATATATATGTATATAATTTATATAATATATATATGTATATATATATATATATATATATATATATATATAATAATAATATATATATATATATATATATAATAATAATAATATATATATATATAAATAATATAATATAATATATAATAATATAATAATATATAATATATAATAATAATATATATAATATAATATAATATATATAATAATAATATAATAATAATAATAATAATAATATAATATAATAATAATAATATATAAGAATAATATAATATATAATATATATGCTATATATATATATATATATATATATATATATATATATATATATATATATATATATATATATATATATATATATATATATATATATATATATATATATATATATATATATATATATTAATCGATCAGAAAATAACTCATACATATAATGCTATGACCTGTAGCTGGGGTATATTTATTTTAAGTAATTAGTTAAAATGAGAACAAAAATTTGTTTAACAATAGAATTTTGTTTTGAAAACTAACTAAAGACTACGTGACTCCGGCTCCAGCTCCGGCACCGGTTTTTCTCTGGCCCTGCTCCGGCTCCGGTTCCGGCTCCGCTCCGGTTCCGGCTCCGGCTCCTGTCCGGCTCCGGCTCTGGCTCCGGCTCCGGCTCCAGTTCCGGCTCCGGTTCCGGCTTCACAGCCTTGCTTGATACGAAGGTTTTCTATGCAACTTAGAAATCGGAATATATTTGAGCTAACTAGAATAAAATTTTCAGCAGATTTCCAATATGCTATAATGTCTTCATCCTCATCAACCATTTTTGTCCTTTATTGTCTTTCATTCTCTTTCTTTCTTTCTTTCTTTCTTTCTTTCTTTCTTTCTTTCTCTCTTTCTTTCTTTCTTTCTTTCTTTTTTTTTATATCTCCTAAAATAAAAAAGTTTCTTTCTTCTGGTTTTATTTATTTATTTATTTTTCTATTTATTTATTTACTTTTTTTCCTTTTTGCTATTTTTCCTTTTACTTTTGCTCCTTCTTTCTTATTTATTTAATTATTTTTCCTTCTCTCTCTCCCCCTGGACATATTCATCTATCTAATTGCCTTTAATATCTAAAGTTTTAAATCTAATTAATAGTTTTCTTTTAATAAATAGCTTTCTTTTATTTTAATATACTTTTTTTATATATATATATATATATATATATATATATATAAATATATATATATATATATATATATATATAACATATACTCTCTCTCTATATATATCTATATATTTACTCTTTCTTTCTCATATATATATATATGTACTCTCTTTCTATCTTTATATAGTAATATGTAATATGTATATATAATAATATATATGTATATATATATGCTTCTTCTTCATATATGCCTAATATGTAATATGTATGTAATAATAATATATAATATATATATATTTAATAATAATAATAATAATATATATATATATATATATGTATAGCATAATATATATAATAATAATAACAATAATAATATGTAATAATATATATAATAATAATAATAATATAATATAATAATAATATATGTAATAATAATAATAATAATAATATATAATAATAATAATAATAATAACAATTTATTATTATATAAATATATATATAAATAATAATAATAATAATAATATATTTATATATATAATAATATATATCATATAATAATAATAATAGCAATAATAATAATATATATATAATATGTATATGAAAATAATATATATAATAATATATATATAAATAATATAACATATATATAAATATATATATATATATATATATATATATATATATATATATACTTATAATATATATATATATATATATATATATATATATATATATATATATATATATATATATATATTATATATATATATATCAGGACGACTCTACACTCGGGCTGCTTAGCATAAAAACGATCGATCTTCACAAATTTCATAAAGTGCGAGTAAAATTCTCTTATTTTTGAAATCGGTCATGTGAGAAAAAGAAATTATTACATAATACATGAAAAAAGATTATTTAAAATTTTAAAAAAAGTAGAAGAACCCTATCGCCATTGAATAATTTTTCAATCAATTATAAAACGTGACAGCTCGGGCTTCTCCGAAAAAGCAGACAGAAAATTTTAAGACAGTATGCACTATACACATCGTGAGTTTAATTTTTTTTAAACGTTGTGTTTTTTTTTTCTTTCTAGGAATCTAACAAAACACTTGATTTATTTAAAAAAAAATTAAAATAAACATTTATTTGTTCTTAATGCACATTTCGGATAAAAATAATT
>JABUQX010057826.1:32500-35000 GCA_015478945.1 Trachelipus rathkii
AGATTTTAAATTTCCTGGCATTCAGTGGGATTCCTAGTTTAATGTGGATCATAGAAGTTATAGCAAGATTATTATAAAAATATAGTCTGTATAATAGATATGTTAGGCAAATAATAGAATATTGTGCACAAATTTGAACCCCTTATATAACTAAAGACATTGATATGCTAGAGGGAGTGCACCGTAGAGCAACAGGGATGATTTCTTGGTTTGAAGGTAAGAGCTATGAGGAGAGGCTGAAGGAGTTAGGATTGTTTACTATAGATGGGACTATTTCTTCGATGGGACATAGTGCAATTATACAAAATATTTTAATCAATTTATAATATTAAGATCAATAAATTCTTTATAGTAGATCACGGATGGGAGACCAGAGGACACGATAAAAAAACTGAGAGGAAGGCATGCCATCTTGATGTGGGTAAACACTCATTCAGTAATAAAGTTGTTAACTTTTGGAATGGTTTACCTCAGGAGGTTGTTGAGTGTGACTCGCAACATTAGAGAAAGGATTGGATAGATATATGGATGGTTTGGGCATCATATAGTATATTTTGACAGCCAAATTGGCTGGCTTTTATGGTTATTCATTAAGGTAAAACTGCATGCTGTAACTATGACAAACTTATTAAAGCCTGCACTTTGGTTAGCATATACTTTAGATATAATATTTTTCTTTAGATAATAGCCTAGTTGATGTAAACGATGTTAGATATTGACAAGCCCTAGTATGCTGTGCGGATTTGGATGAGCATGTTTAGCAATTGTATCCATTTACCCTAGTTGTCTATGACAAGCTTGATAACCCTATGTGGCTTCTTAGTGTCTCTATACTTACAATGTTTCAATGCTTAGGAGGGGAGCTTTCTAAAAAGCTTCTTTCTAGGGTCCGCATAAGGGATCGAAATACGCGAGTCGATCATTCTAGGTTCTAGGGTTATGTTTCTATTTTGCTGAAAGAATTATTTTTGTTATGGTCAATTCATTTTGCTGGATTCATAATTTGTATTTTAAAGGTTGTATCCTGTATTTAGTTAAATTTTAATAAGTATTATATATTTCTTAATTATTATAATAATATATAATTAATTATTTATTATTTGTTATTAATTCTGATATCATATTTTATTCAAATTCAAATTTTTTAATTACGATTTATGATTTACCGTCTAAATTTTGAACAGGCCTAAGTAGCTACTTTAAATAAAATGTTTTCGTTAAGAGTTCAAGACTAGCTTGGAAAATACTTCTCATATACACTTGCACGATTGCAAAGTTGCATTGCTTTTATTTTTAATATAAAATAATATGAGGGAAACCAAAATTTTCCTAGTGTCATCAATAGTGTGTTCAATTTATTGTTTACTTATTAAATTAAAAGGAAGACAAAATTTTCCTAGTGTCATAGACAGAACTTAGTATGACGATTCATTTTTATTTACTTAAGAATAGAAAGAAACCAAATTTTTCTTAATGTCATTGATAGTACGTTAGTATGACGATTAATCTGCTTTACTCAAAAAATAAGAAAGAAACAATTTTTTCCAGTGTCATTGATAAAAAAAATTAGTATGACCATTCATTTGATTTAATCAAGAAATAAGAAAGAATTAAAATATTTCAAGTTTCGTCAATTGAAGCTTAGCATGACGATTCATATGGTTTGCTCAAGAAATAAGAATAAAACCAAAGTTTTCTAGTGTCTTCACAAGAGGATGTGTATCACGATTCATTTGATTCCCCTGAAATAGGAAATAATAAAAATTCACCAGTAATTAATAAAGAAGGATTAAATTATTAAAGAAAAAGAAAGTAATATTTTATATGTCAAAATGAGAAATAAAAGGAACAGAAAATTTTTTTGTCATCTAAATGGGCTTAACATGAAGATTCATTTGGTCTATTCGAGAAATTAAAATGAAAAATGAAATTTTAAAGAAATCAAAATTTACCTTAAATTAAAAAGGTTTTAAATAAGCTTAATTTGAAAGGAATAAAAATTCTTTGTGAATAAATAGACTTGATTAAAATTATAATTTGGTTTATTCGAGAAATAAAAAGGAAATTAAAAGTTATTGCTTCTTCGAAAATGGTTTAACATAAAGATTTATTTGGTTTTTATTCCAGGAATAAGAAAGAAACCAAAAATAATTATCTTTAAAATTGGCTTAAAATAAAGATTCATTTGTTTTATTTAATCAATAAGAAAGGAACAAGAAAAAAGAATAAAAATAAAAAAAATTCCTGAATAAAAAATAGGTTTAACATAAGTATTACAATTGGCTTGTTATTGAAATAAGAAAGAAAACCAAAAAAATTTTGATAAATAAAATAGGTTTAGCATAAATTTTCATTTAGTTTACTCAAGAAATAAGAAAAAAATGAAATGAATCGTAAACTAATCTTAATTTAATTATGTACCATTAAAAAAAATTAATATATCGATTCATTTGGTTTACTAGAATTTGCAGGAATAAATATGTTCACTGATTCGTTATCT
>JABUQX010057826.1:55000-57500 GCA_015478945.1 Trachelipus rathkii
TTTTGCATCAACTCTTCGTATAATGATAATACACAGTATTTACATTATTTAATATACTGGTCATTTTTAGTTTTTAAAAATAGACTCATGGTATGAAGTGATCGTCTTGTTTGATTTGGGTGGTTTAAGGTTTGACGTCTTTGTTGATTGAGTTGTCGAAGTTGATCTCTATTGATTTTGAGTCGTTAAGTTTGATCTCTTTTTGAAATTTGTGTTGTGAAGTTGAATTATTTTGTTGATATTTGAGTCGTTAGTTATCGTCTTGTGATTAGGTTGTGAAATTGATCGTCTAGTTGATTTTGGTCTTGAAGTTGATCGTCTTTTAGATTTTTGTGTTGTAAAGTTGATCGCTTGTTAATTTTAGGGTCGATATGTTGACGTCTTGTTGATTTGGGTCTGTCAAAAAATGTTTGAAGTCCTAGACATAGATTCCTTTTATGAAATTTTGCTCAACGTTTTGGCATACCCATTATTTATCGAGATAGGATATTAGTGAACAATATTTCTATTCCTGCCAAATTCTTAATAAACAAATTAATCGTTATATTAAATTATTTTAATGGAACATAATCAATTTAAGATTAGTATAGCGATTCATTTCATTTCTTTCTATTTCTTGAGTAAACTAAATGAAAATTTATGCTAAGCACTATTTATTTCCAAAAATTTTTTTGGTTTCTTTCTTATTTCACCTAACAAGCCAATTTTATTTTTATTCTTTTTTCTTGTTCTTTCTTATTGCTTAAATAAACAATGAATCTTAATTTTACGTCCCAATTTTAAAGATAAATTTTTGTTTTTTTTCTTATTCCTGGATAAAAACAAATAAATCTTTTATGCAAACCGATTTTTCCGAAGAGCAATAACTTTTAATTTCCTTTTTATTTCTCGATTAAACCAAATGAAAATTTTTGTCAATTCACAAAGAGTTTTTATTCCTTTCATATTATAGCTTATTTATAACCTTTTTAAATTTAAGGTAAATTTTGATTTCTTTAAAATTTCATTTTCATTTTAATTTCTCGAATAGCTAAATGAATCTTCATGTTAAGCCCATTTAGATGGCAAAAAAAAATTTCGGTTCCTTCTATTTCTTGAATAAACTAAATAAAACTCATTTTGACATCATAAAATATTACTTTCTTTTTCATTAATAATTTAATCTTCTTTATTATTTACTGGTGAATTTTTATTATTTCCTAATTTCATGAAAAACAAAATGAATCGTGATACTCATCCTCTTGTGAAGACACTAGATAACTTTGGTTTTATTCTTATTTCTTGAACAAACCACATGAATCGTCATGATAAGCTTCTATTGAAACGAAACTTGAAATTTTTAAATTCTTCTTATTCTTGATTAAATTCAAATGAATGGGTCCTACTAATTATTTTTTATCAATGATACTAGAAAAAATTGTTTCTTTTTTATTTTTTGAGTAAAGCAGATTAACCGTTATACTAACGTACTATCAATGTCATTAGAAAAATTTGGTTTCTTTCTTATTTCTTAAGTAAGATAAATGAATCGTCATACTAAGTTCTGTCTATGACACTAGGAAAATTTTTGCTTCATTTTGATTTCATAAGTAAACAATAAATTGAACACACTATTGATGACACTAGGAAAATTTTGATTTCCCTCATATTATTTTATATTAAAAAATAACCAATGCAAACTTGGGCGATCGTGGAAAGTGTAATAAGAGAAATATTTTCCAAGCTAGTCTGAACTCTTGATAAAAACGTTATATTTAAAAGTGCTACTTAGACGTCTTCAAAATTTAGACTGTAAATCATAAATCGTAATTAAAAAATTTGAATTTGAATAAAATATGATATCAGGATTAAAAACAAATAGTCAGTAATTATATATTTTTATAATAATTAAGAAATATATAATACTTATTAAAATTTAAATAAATACAGGATATAACCTTTAAAATAAAATTATGAATCCAGCAAAATGAATTGACATAACAAAAAATAATTCTTTCAGCAAAATAAAGAAACATAAGCCCTAGAACCTAGAATGATCGACTCGCGTATTTCGATCCCTTATGCGGACCCTAGAAAGAAGTTTTCTAGAAAGTTCCATTTCTAAACATTGAAACATTGTAAGTATAGAGACACTAAGAAGCCACATAGGGTTATCAAGCTTGTCATAGACAACTAGGGTAAATGGATACAATCTGCCAAACATGCTCATCCAAATCGCGCACAGATACTAGGGGCTTGTCAATATCTAATACTCGTATAACTCACTAGCGCTATTTATCTAAAGAAAATTACTATAATCTAAAGTACATGCTAACCAAAGTGCAGGCTTTAATAAGTTGTCATAGTTACAGCATCAGTTTTACCTTAATGAATAACCATAAAAGCCGCCAATACTGGCTGTCAAAAATATTATATGATGCCAAACCATCCATTATCTATCCATCCTTTCTCAAATGTTGCGAGTCACATCAACAACCTCCTGCGGTAAACCTTCAAAAAA
>JABUQX010057827.1:0-15000 GCA_015478945.1 Trachelipus rathkii
TGAAAAAATGTACTTAATGATAATTGAGATAATAATGAGATCCGGATTTAGGGAAGAACGATCACATTATCCATATAATAATATATACCAGATAATAATATATAATATATATACTTTATATTTCATTACCGTTCAAAATCCACTATTTATACCATTAATATTTAGTACACATTATAAGAAAAAATAATAGGATAGGGACTATATAACTATTTATTTCTATTCTGTTTACTGTATATACCAGAGTATGAGTATGATTAGTTTCCAAAATTATTCATATCCTTTTGATTGAAGGTGATGGTGTATGGATTGTGTTTTTAGAACTGTTCAAGTGACTTATTGAACTTAATAATCCTGTTTTATATCTTTTTCTCCTATCTTTTTAGGGATTTATACTTTTTAAGGAGGGCTTAATTATTTATTTTATTTATTATTAAGTTATTTATTTAAACATAGAGTTAAAAACTATTATTATTATTTTTGACATGATTATTGAAGGATAATTTCCTATTTTTATTTGTATAAAAATATTTAGTTCCGATTATACAAATATAAAACAAAACTCTAATGTAACGACTAAGTATTATATGGTTTAGTATGATATATAATTATCTCCACAGTCAATACTGAGACCACCGACATGATTTATATCAGAGTACTTGAGTTGGTAAAGGACTACTGATAGTTAAAGTAGCATAATACTATGAGAGATGAATTAATATAGTATATGATAAATAAATAAATATAAAATATTTTGTAATATAATAATATATATTTAATATTACTAACCACTCAGCAGTGACTATATAGTTTCTAATTATGTATAAATCAACATAGAAATTATATATAGCAGGAAGGAAATATGAGATAATATTTTTACTGTCAATTTTTTGACAAGTATTTTAGAACGAAAATTTGAAGAGGAGAGAAAATATTGAAAAATATATATATTTATGATATTATTCGTTCTTTGTTGTAATAATAATTAACAAATTTAATAAGTATATATAGAGTAATAATATATAATATAGTAGAATTTTATATAATATATGATATAGAGAAATTAATATAAACTCATTATTTATTATATATACCATCAAATCTTCTTTCCTCCTTTCTGAATTCATCAAACTTCAGTAATATATGTAATATGACTTCATACTTATAGAGTGCTAATAAATTAATAACTATATATCACTATATATATATATAGTCACTTAATATATTTCTAAAATTCAAGTATATTTTACAATATTATATTTGTACTAATATTTAATAAAAAAATGATTAGTTAGTTAATATATATAAGTTTATAGAAATTAGATAATGGTATTAGCATTAACAAAGCGTGGATATGGATATTGATAAAATACTTTAAACTCGTGTAGTACAAGAATATATATATATATGGGGAAACATTTAAATAAGATATATTAATGTTTCACATACTGTGAATACAGGGTGTGAGCATTTCTAGGAAATCGTACTTTACAGAATTAACAGACGAGTTATTAAAGCAACAATTAACATTTTTTTGGTGTGTATGATTGAGCGATCAACACGGTAATCAGGTATAAAAGGGTCTATCCATCATCGGTGTAATAAAAAACGATGTTACACAAATTCTTATCCAAAGTATGTGAAAAATACTATAAAACATTCTATCTGCATAAATCACAAAATAGTTTTCTTTTTAGCGAACAAACGGGCAGAAATAAGCGCGCAATAATAAACATTAAACAAACCAAAAGCTGAGAGAACTGATATTGGGAGTTGGTTCAGCGTTACTTTTTTGAGAGAGAGAAGAGATTGGATGAACCCATAAATCCTATGATATAACCCGAAGACAATCCATTCACTTCTTTTTCCTTTAACCTTATAAATCTTTTAATAAGATAGAAGAGAGGAGAGAAATGGCAGAGACAATGACAAAATATAAGAATAAAGAGTAACCCTTATATCAACACAGAAATATAAATTTGATTGTACAATTAACTTAAAGATAGACCACTTTATTATAAAAGATATCTCTTATAGAATAACCCCATAGGAACAATCAAAAACAAAATATGAATGTACAATATGAGTAAAGAAAATTCCACTTCACTTATTAAAATTAAGATTAGTAAATTTTAAGAATATATTTATTCCAAAGTAATTGACACCATTGGTTCTAAGTACGTAGATAGTTTATTTAATCAAATAGACTAGAATTCTCTCATAATAATATAAGAACGAAGGTTTCAGCATTGCTTTACTAGTAGTTTTAAGACAGTAATTCATTACTTATCGACAGACAATTATTAGAATAAGCTTGTGGAGTTGAACGATATATTATTGGATATAAGAAAAGATGGGTTGCTAGTCTTGAATGAAAGTAGGAGGACTGTCCAACGTATGCCTATCTCTGCTCGATATCCAGATATCATCTGGAGAGCGCGAGCAAATGAATACTCTTGATATCGGAAAGTTTTTGACAGCGATTGGTGTCCTGTTGACCATGGCATGCCTCTTATGGCCGAATATTCGGGAGACGCGAGGATGAAAGAGGGAGTTTATGGTGCGAAAAGATATGCAGAAACTTCTGAGTGTCATTCAGATACCAACATTAATTGTAGGAATGGTTTCCCTACCGTAGCAAAACCAATAGCTATCTGCCACAACAATTAATTATTACCGCACACAACAAACTGCATGGATTAGTAGGCAAAGGGACGCTTGGACCTCCCCTATTGGAGCTGGAGGAGATAAAGCCTAATATGAACCTATGAGCAATACACACAAACACAAGATGCTCTAAAAATCACCACGACTCGAGAGGAAAAGAGAATAGGAGATGATAAAAAAGCGTTGCATCTAAAACAATAGAGACTAGATTCAGTCTGTAACGGGAAATCCACAGAGGATATTGTGAAGTATTTAAACTATGAAGGAGCATGTTACGGGAAGAGAGGACATGTCAAAGACTGGAAAAGCTCTGACTAGAATCAGATATGAAACGGACACAATTGAGCACAAGTCAGAGCCCAATGTCTTAATCGAGATACAAAAAGATTCCAAGATATATGACACTATTGAATTGAATAAGGAAAAAGTATCTATAAACACTCATTGTTCTTTATAAAGACAGAGATAGCCATTCCGGAGGCAATTTTGAGTATTGACCTCTAACATATACTACTACCCAATTTAGAACTCGTAGATTTCTTGATCAAATCAAGTCTCAGAGAGGATTAAGCTAAATACGTTAGTCAGTAGTTCCATAATGACACTGATTGAGGTGGTTTCGGTATACTTTGATTAGTCCATGATAATTTCATAGTCTCTCGTACACTCTTCTTCTAACTAGATTATATCATATAGTTAAATGGTACACACCTATTTTCTCTTATGTACCTAATTTACACTACCATAAACTGTCTACTTTATTATGGTGATGTCGGAGAAACATGTATGATTAGATAATCACCAAAAATATACAATATTAAGAGAAGTGAGTCAGGTGCTGCTCTAAACAGAGTGACAAACTATATGGTCCGTCAATAGTCACGAAAAAGAGGTATAAGAAGAGGGTTTTGAAGGTCCATAGGGCATTTTTATTTCTCAACTTAAGTCACCTCATGAAACTGACACACCAAAAAAGAGAGTCTATACGCAAGATGAAGAGAGGGTCCCAGGGAGAATAACCTTTTCTATTTATGAATCCATATAACCATCCGTTTTTTGAGCATAGAATAGGATCGAGATCATCAAGTTTCTAAGAATAAAATAGTTAATCTTCAGTTTCCAGTATTATGTTAGTATAAAACAAAATTTAAAATTTAATGTATCGCAATTTTAAATCGAGAGTTACAGAATTAAATACTATTGTATATACTTATTGTATTTAACCTAGCTGAACTCTAAATATGAAGCTGTCATATATAATTACAATCTGTTTAGATTACGATATGTTATATAAATTAAATTGAAAAATGAAATGCACGTCCAGATGAAAAACGCCTGAGAGCGAGTATTAGCATACGCGAGTCAAGGGGCCTAATATATTGGAAACAAAAAGTGAATTGTGCAGAAATTTGACGCACGTATTGATCTATGTTATAGCTGGAAGGCATGTGCGTAGTGGGGGCACGGGTCACGTGGTGTGTTTTAGGTGAGGGAACCGTATACAGGGCCTGGACTAATCAATTCAAAGAGTCAGTGCTGGAAGGAATTGAAACCAATTGAGTATAAATTGTTAATATAGCCCAGACTAGGCCGACCCGTGCCCAGTTTTGATGTATGGTATCTCAAGAATGTGAGAAGACATGTGTTATTTTTTGTTTCGGACTCTCTTTTAGGCCATCGATGCTATTTAAAAAATATCCAACCTAAAAAATTTATATATTAAGAGAAGCTGGTAATGTTAATGTTATTTCAGATACCAATTATCCTTATAATGTATATTAGATTATAAACAAATCTTTCTATATTCAAAATAACAAACTACACCTATAAAACACTTTGCTTAATGACTTATGCGTTTTCGTGTTTAATCAGAGGTGTTAAATAATTGATTTATCCTTTCTAAAAACCACCTTCAAGATTTTCAAATCAGCATAACAAAAAAAAAATAATGTAATGCAAGAAAAATTATATTAACTTTGGTTTTAAAACATAATAAAAGTCGAGTATTTTTCTCTATAATATTTTATATTTCACTCACACTATAAGTATATAAATTAAATTGTATCCTTATTGAAGGTAAGCTATGATATCACAGTTGTTCTGTGATAAAGTTTTCTAAACACATATTAGAAAATTAATTTCAATATGTAAAATCAATAGCTCGTAAAACACAACAGGCAATTAAATAAATATCCAAGCACTCTCTAAGCTAACAACCGTTTCTCATTTTTAGAATTAAAATTTTAATTATGTACTGATAATTAAAAGAGTATATACTATATATTTCTCAGGTCGGAATCTAATATTACAGTAATATATATAGTAAATACCCAATCTTTATCTCATAGCTTACAGACTATTAGTTCGAACTTGACGACTTACGACTATAAAAATAAGATGCCATCCTTTCATTATTAGAAATGTTTTAACCAAAAAATATCAACGAAGGATAATTGCCCAGTTTCAATCATCAAGAAGAATATATTCTAATCTCCTTACAGTGAGTATTACTGCTGTGTTAAGTATCGCTGCAGTTAAATCTAATTTCCGCACTAAAGCATGGAGATACTGTGTTATTATTTTTTGTTAACAGGGTATTAAAGATAAATTAAATGACTATACGTATAATTTAAACTTCATAAATCTTCGGACGTAGTGGACGTAGTCGTAACCTTTGCAGACCGATAGGAAGTGAAATCGGGTTTCTTATACTTTTTGAGTACAAATTTTTATTAAGTATTTGCGAAAAGAATCGTACAAACTCAAAAATAGGAACCTACCATTTATTATAATTGCTTGAAAATTCAAATTTACAGGAAATTTAATCTTAAGGATAAAATTCTCTTTGCTAGATATTTTGAAGATTTACTCTATATATTACAAATAATGTATTATTATGAATTATAAATAAGTGCTAACTATTATTATGTCAGTTATGTTATGTTTGATTTTTTTAAGCATTCTTCTAAATGCAAATTATTTAAATAAAAAAAGTAATTTATTAGTGAAATTATTATCTATATTATTATTGTCTTTATATAATATTTACTAATATAAATGATTTCATTATTTATTTTGAATATTATTCATTATACTAAGAAATTAACACAAATATAATTATCATTATTTTCCATGATTATATAATTGACGTTACTAATTAAAAACAAAAATTCCGTTATACAATTAAAAAATACGTCATTGTAATGGAGTCGTACTCTAATATTTATTAGATAATGTTAGTACAAACAAACCAACCAACCAATTACTTCATTCTCAGCTTTGTTTTAAGTTATATTTTTGCAGATAAATCGAACGAAGTGGAGAGATTGGATCATTGGACAAAAATGAGAATTTATGAGAAGATGACACTTATAACCTTTGATCTAATTTTTCTTTTTGCGGAATGTGTTTCACTGGTTTCTTAATACAGCTAGAGCGAAGAGAGACGAGAACCGAATTATTCCACGCAAACGTCGATTAAGTAAAAGAAAAATATAATAAATGTGGAACGAGTCTATGCTTTATTATCGCTCACATCATCAATTCACACAAACCTAAATAATGTTCATAATTATATATATTTTTATTATTAATTATTTTCTATTTATTTATGAGGTGATTTTATGGGGTACTATATAACGGATTAAGGTATATATATATATATATATATAACTAATACTATGGATTAAACTATCGTTAGGCAATGTAGTAATATATAGTATATATATTATATATATATATATATATATATAACCGAGATAAACTACCGACTTACCACTGATTACATACTATCTTATGTAGTTATCCCAACTACTAGCGGTATATTCTTTTTAGAATATAAAAAAAATATATATATATGAACATTTGGTAGGATCTTTTTTAAAGAAACTTAAGTATACCCTTATATATATATATAATCATATTATATATAAGTATCCAAGCGACTATTATTTCTATAATCCCTTATTAGTTCATTTACATCTAAAATAAAAGATCATTATACATATATATATATACCTAATGATTGCTACAACACAATTTTTAATATACTATATAATAATATATCATTTTTTTATAATAATGACGTTATTTTTTTTTTTTTTTTTTAATTCATTTGAATAAAATATATGTCTCCTGATTAATTAAAATGATCTACATATATATTTATTTCCTACTAATGAGAAGTTACTATTGATTTAAATATAACTAGTTTTTTAGTTATACTATAATGCACATAATAGCATTAGAATATGCTTTTGGGATTCTAAACATTAATTAAATATACTGATTAATAATTATTATATTAATTATATATATATATATATAATATAATATATATATATATATATATAATGTGATAAACCTAGTAAGATTTTTATATTACATATTTCATACCACTATTACATAATTACCTTAAGGTTAAATCAAAAAATGATTATTGCAAAAAGAAATAAATACAGTCATGGTATTGAAAAAAAACGCACACAGTAGATTCAGGTGAAGAAAATTAAGACTTGAGACAAATTTTTTCAGTTCTAATAATAATTATAATTATAATTGTAGTTATACTTATAATTATAGTTATTTTTATAATAACTATATAATTATAATTTTAATAATAATTAATAATATAATAATTAATAATAATAATAATAATAATAATTAATACTAATAATAATAATAATAAAAATAATAATAATACTAATAAAATATAATAAATAATATAATAAAATAATAATAATAATAATAATAATAATAATAATAATAATAATAATAATAATAATAATAATAATAATAATAATAATAATAATAATAATAATAATAATAATAATAATAATAATAATAATAATAATAATAATAATAATAATAATAAACACACTGGTTTTGTAGACTAGACTATATTTTAGACTATTCTAGTTTTATTATAGTATATTTCTAGTTTCTATTAAATCAGTAAACTATTTTAAACTACTTAATTAATCATTAATTAATTAAAGCCATTTTATTATTATGTAACCTTAAGGTTATTTTGAACTGTTTTGTATAATCTGTATTACAATCTTCATAAAGGATCTCTAATAAGTTTAATAAAAATTATTTTTTTTTCTGAATTGGTTATGGTACTTAATTTTCCCAGCTTCTTTGAGTTCATGAAAAATACAATATGATTTACATGAAAAATTTGTTGAGTTTATAAATTAAAATTGAATTTTTAGTTTCAAAAATCATAAAAGTTCTTTGTAGTCGTAATTTGAATAAAATATTTTAATATGATTATAATATGAAATTGGTGTAGACTTATTGACAAAGAGAAGGACTTATTGGATTGTCATTAATAGGAAGATAATAAGAAATTTAAAGTCTTCGATCAGTGTTTTGGAACTATAAATTGAACTAGTAAAGTTTGAGTCCTAATTCACACATTTACTTGAAATGAGAATGGAAGCAATACATATAAAACTCTACAATATTTTTATTAAGACTAGGTCATGAACTGAACATTGTGTAGAGTTTTAACTCATTACCTAACAAATCAGAAAAATATGATTGAGGGAGTTCAGTGTAGAGCTGCAAGAATAATGTGTGATTTTATAAAGTTATGAAGTGAGATTGAAGCAGCTGGAGAGATTTTCTTTGGCAATATTTCTTAGAAGGGTATGGAATAATTTTCATACGTTTTTTTTATTTTCTCGACAATGCTTGAAAAAAGTTTATAGAAGACGACGATAGAAAAATAAAAAAATCATTTTGCTTGGATTTGATAAAAATATTTCTTCAATAATATTGTAGTGAATATTTGAAGCAATTTCTCTCAGTACGTGATATTTGGTAGTTTGTGTAAACTTTTAATAAAAGTTTGATATATATAAATATGGTTATTTTGGGTATAATTCACTTTTTAATCTTATTTTTAGTATTATAGTAATATATTATTTTAAATTACCAATTGCACCGAACAATGATAATAATTTTTTTTATTGATAAAATTATAAAACAGTAATATTTTTATTTTATATTTAGATATCGATTTTGGGCTTTACCGTTGCACTGTTAACAATAATATAACCAAATTGGGAATTGGTATCTGATAAAGAGTATTGTAGTTATGGGCAGAGTAATACCTTTATCTACACTTAAATTGCAAATATGAAAGGAAGATTGAGGATCGGAAAACTTTAATTTCAGTCTTTTATTTCCAGTATCACAGAAACATAATTCATTTCCAGAGAGGTGAAGAAATATGTCCGATCGCAAATCCTACAAGTTTAATGCACCAAAATGGCAGAGTAGTCTACTTGCCGAAGGTGTGAAGGTACACTTTTGAAATATTCCTCTCAATCTGAAAATAGATTTCATATTTTATCTAAAATAAATAATGAAGCTCCAAAACTTTAAACCTTTTTTATCTTTTACGAAGCAGACGGAAAATATCATTCACATTGTTTACCTTTCCGCATTTCAAAATATTTTCGCTCTACCGAAATTGAAAGTAAAATTCCATATTGTTGCAACACATATGCAGAGAAACTGACTCAAAAATGTACCTTCATTTTTAAGTGTTGAGGAAAAAGGAGAAAGGAAAAAATAAGAAATTGGACATAGAATCAAGAATTATCTTAAGGGAACAAACATAGTGAAAAAATATCGCATTGGAATTTTCCTACACTAACAAAATAACAAATTATAAATGCATTACTTAAAAATAAATGATATATTAAAGCTATTTGAAAATTTTATTTTACAGATTTTTTTTGTCTTACACTTGCAACTTACAATAAGCACATTAACACTGAGTTAATATAAACCCATTTCATAATTATTTTTAATTAATTAGATTGGTTTGAAATAACAACACACACACACGCACGTCACATAAATACTACACACACACACAGCACACATATATTTGTATATATAAATAAATATCTATTATATATTAATATATATATATATATATATATATATATATATATATATATATATATATAAAATATTAATATACTATATATAATATATATATAGTATATATATTATAATATACGGTATATATATATATATATAATAATATATATATATATATTATATATATATATATATATATATAATATATATATATAGTATATATATATATATATAAATCTATAACATTTTTATAATATGTTAATTAGATATCATTATGTTCGTTTACCATTTTATAACAATATGCATTAGGGACAGCAATGAAAGTAACTAGGCAAGTAGAGTAGTGCGAGTGAATATAAGAATTTACCTACAGAGGAGACACAATGAGAATATATACCACATAATATCAAATGGGTTGTCAGGTCTACTGATTATTACGAGTAGAGATTATTATTAGTTACTTATTAATTTATTATGATATTATTATTATTATTATTATTATATTATTATTATTATTATTATTATTCCGACTACTACTGATCCACTCCCAAATTTTTAAGATTTTTATGGCTAATTAGTTATTAGCTATATTTTAATATTATTAATAGTATTATTATTGATTGACATTATTGTTTAATATAATTATTTTTCTATCAGTGATAGTGTTTTTGATTGGTGATAGTCTTTATGTTTTATTTTCATTATTCTAATTATATTTTACTGTATATATAATACAAATATTATTATTATTATTATTATTATTATTATTATTATTATATTATATTATTATTATTATATTATTATTATTATATTATTATTATTTTATTATTATTATTATAGAAAAGAAGAGGTTCATTAGTTGTGGAAATGTTTTTGTCGTTAACATTTGTGAAATATTAGAAAATCATGTATTAAATTTGGGGCTCAAGGGATATGTTTGTGTGTTTACTTATGGTTGAAACCAATTTACTTTATTAAAAAATAAATATGAAATGTCTTTATATACATTGCAAAGTAAATATGTTTTCTGAAATTACAAAACAAAATATTTGAAATACTATTTTTTCAAATACCTTTAATATAATATCTTACTATTTGAGTTATATATTAATAATACGCCATTTTCTTAATGCCAAATCCAATAAGATATTTTGTCATTATTTATTCCCTATTGAGAATTTTTAATTCAAGATTCAGCTTGGTATTTTTTCTCTTTTCTTTTTCCTCATGACTTCGAAGTGGAGCTGCATATCTTTTCCTCGGTTGGTGTATATTTTTTGCTTGATTTGGTCATTTTCTTTTCATGTGTATTGTGTGTAACAAACAGAAATTTTACTTTTAATTTTGAAAGAGTCAAAACAGAAAGAATTTTTAGTGATTGTTTGCAATGTGGATAGGTAAGCAAAGTGACTATTTTTTCCCCTTTTTTATTTGTAAAATGGAGAAAGATAGAAAGCTTTTGGGCTTCAAAATTAAAAAAAGAAGTTTTAAGACTATTTTGAGATTAGGAAGAATATATCAAATGAGTATTCTCCAAATTTCAACAAGAAGACTATTGGGGCATTTTGGTGCTGTAAACCGGCTTGATTTGCGGTCGTACCGGTCCGAGTTGAGGTTGTCCATCTTAGATGATTTCTCTTACACTTGTTACTGCTTCGGTGGTGTTAGATATTCAAATGGACAAATGGAGTACGGAAAAACATGGACCCATCATATATTGTCACATTCTTTGCAGTCATATATATTAAATTTAGGTTTAAAGAGGCCACTACGAAATAACTTTAAAAAAAATTAGTTACCAATTTTCAGTAAGATATATTTTTTAAAACTACAGAAACTGCTCATCGGCAAAGTGCCATCGAGAGGAAAATGTAAAATAAAAATGCTTTTTAAATATTTCATTAAATAAAAATATTTTCAGTGTTCCAGTGAAGTAAATGTTTAAAATAAATATATAAATCTATAACGTAGGATATTGAATAAAATATATCTTACTAAAAATTTAGAAAATATGTCAAGATTCACCTTAAAGTATGCAAATGAACGACAACAATTGTATATTGAGCTAATTCATTTTAAAACTCAATATAAGGTTACATGAAGATGTTTTCTCAAATCCAGACAAGATGCCATAAAAAGACATATTTTTATGAAATGTTTATACAACAAACTTATTTTTATTTTATTTAACTGAAAATGTGTGTTCAAATGTGACGTAAAGGAGTAAAGCATGACATGATGAGAGGGGATGTGGTGGGGTGTTTGCGATACTGATTTAGTGCTTGACTGTATTATGGTCAATAAAATACAAATTTTTAGTGAAAAATTAATTTTTTTTAGTAAAAACAAAATGTTTTAAAAACTTTTTAATAAAATTGATAATTAAAAACAGATAATCTTTAAAATAAATTATAAAAACAATATAAATGCAGAATTATATTTTAAATTATAATAATATTTTAATAAAAACTTTAAAAAATGTTAAATAAATCTTATGAAAGAGTGAAAACCTTTAAAACATAATATAAATTCAAAATAAAACGTGAAATAATAAAAACATAAAATAAAATGAAATATCTATGTATATAAAAATAATAAAATCTTGAAATAAAATATAAGTTAACACATACAAAAGAAAACGATATTTTAATTTTAAATGTGAAAAATATGAATGTTTTAGCCATCAAAAGGAAATATATTAAAATATAAATGTTAGCCAACGACTTTTAGAAAACGGGAAACAGATGCATGACGTTATAGAAATAACAGTCATGTAAACTGCAAGGATGCATTAGATTTGGTTAGACAATGTATTAAGAAAGATTGATAGATAAGAATAAATAAAGCGACTCTATAATTAATGTGCTGTGTGTTAGGTTAGCATGTTAAGCTAGGTTAGGCTTGATTAGGTCAAGTTAAAGAAGAGAAAGATAGTTAGTGATGAATAAGTAAAGTGTCTTCATAATTAATATGATATGCAGGTGTGTACGAGCTCATGTTAGAGTAATATCCTTAGTCAGGTTAGAACAAACAAAATAGCAAGAGAGACGCTGTGATCAATAAATGTATGTGCTAAGATAGCATGTTAAGCCAGGTTATTTTTGGTTTGGTTACGCTAAGGTAGACAATGTATAAAGAAAAAAGGTAAAGCGATAGATAGTTGGAGAGCTATAAGGAAAGTGGCAAATAATTAATAAGCCATTAAAATCCATATATTGTTCAACATACGGTTCCTACATTGATAATCTATGTAATTATTATCAATTATTAGATGAATTCGCATTAACAATTTCATTTTAAGAGTAAAACCACATTTTGGGGTTCGGCCCAATCATTGTGGGGACCTTACCTTTTCTGATTACTCACAAATCACCCTTTGTCATCGTTCTTAAATCTTCTTCTGTTAAGCACTCTGTGCTTTTCTCGTTTTTGTTTTAATTTCTTCTAAGACCCACTCCAGGGGATGCTCAGGCTCCCCGTATGATCTTGAAACTATCAAGTTCGAGTTCTATGGGCTCGTAAACATATAGAATGACACCTCATTTGTCATACTATACGTTTATTTTAATATTCGGCTCTGGTTCCGTCTCAATGCTCTGCATCATGAGCCTACTTCGTGTTTAACTTCTTATACTACTCCGATTCCTTCCCCGAGTCCTGTGGGTTGCTTATTTACCTCCAATCATCTACCATAACCAACTTGGGGGGGGAGGCGTAGCTGCGTGAAACTTCGGCTCTGAGAAGGCGACAGCACTAGTAATAGGAATACCAAGTTTGAGCGTGTACGATAACTATAACTCCCTAAATTGAGGAAGAAATAATTCATGCACTTGGATTGATCGATCTGTGACGTCATTATCCTTTCAACCAATCACAACAGTTTATATATATATATATATATATATATATATATATACGCATATATATATATATATATATATATATATATATATATATATATATATATATATATATATATATGGTATATATATATATATATATATATATATATATATATATATATATAGTAGTACATATATATATATATATATATATATATATATATATATATGTTATATATATATATATATATATATATATATATATATATATATATATATATATATATATATATATATATATATACATATATAAAGTTTATATATATATATATATATATATATATATATATATATATATATATATATATATATATATATATATATATAAGTATATATATATATATATGGGTCTTTGAGTTATGTAGGTGGTCCAGTCTGAAGGTCTCTATAGAAGTTAGATAAGGATTTAAAATCAAAACAAAAGATGATTTATCTAATAAAACAAGTAACAAAATCTCTACCCTCAAGCGAGATCTCTTTAGTAAACTTGAGAACTTCAAGGAAACAGTCTGACTTTGCCCGGTTTTCCATCTCTAATTTCGTCATAACGTCTTCTTGAATTTTTTTGGTCAATCGAGATTCTGCAGTCTTGTGCTTAGCCTGGAGTTTTAACCTCACTTGCTTGAAAGTTGCGTTTTCTTGTAATAGAGCGATAAGGAGAAGAGAGTCTGAGGAGAGATCAGAGTAGGTGAGAAGAGAATACTGACAAGGCAGGTGTTTCTTATACAGTTTGGTTCGTACTTATGCTAAAATTCTACTTATGAAAATATTGACATAAGTACAATATATACACTTTTTAGTAATTTTTACAAATACTTATACTTAGACAACTATATATATATATATATATATATATATATATATATATATATATATATATATATATATATATATATATATATATATAGGTTATATATATATATATAAAGTTATACATTATTAATTTATTTACGTAGGCAAGTTCTCTTACAAAGATAAATATATCTTCAGCTTATCGCTGGTGTAGCGGTTAAAGCGGTGACGAGCCATTCCTTCAATACTCCGTCTGAAGAGGTTGAAATCACTTCATATTTTTGCAATTATTTCACAACCAGAGATCGTAGAAAGATGATTTAAACATCAATATGAAGTAACTGACAGTGAGGAATCAAATGTAACCATCATAATGATCTACTGATCATCTGAAATTAATCAAACAGACCTGAAAAACCTCATTCTCGCAATTTCTAAGTGTCTGAGCTCAAAACCTCCGAAAACGGGCTTTCAGACCTTAAAAACGAGTCGTCTCCCTCGAATACAGCCTTGTCGTACTCCTAAATGCGTCGTCGCCCTCAAAAGCATACTTGTTGTCTTGAAAACGCGACGTTCCCCTCGAAAGCGGTCTTCCTTTTCCGGCCTTGGAAAATCGTCGTCTTCATTGAGGTGCAATGTTACCACTAGAAAAAAAAGCCAAATTTATCCTTAGTTGGGGGCTTTACCCAAGTCGCTGCTAACACGACTGCAGCTTTTCCTTTCGTTGCGCGCCCTATAC
>JABUQX010057828.1:0-5000 GCA_015478945.1 Trachelipus rathkii
TAATATATATATATATATATATATATTATATATATATATATTCTATATATATATTATATATTATATATATTATATATATACTATTATATATTATATATATTATATATATATATTTATATATATATATATATATTGTTATGGGGGGGGGGAGGATGGAGGTGGCGGAACGAGAGGAAGAATTTGGAGGAGATGAGGAAATAACAATGGAAGAGATCAGAGCAGCAATCAAGACGCTAAAGAGGGGGAAGAGCCCTGGAACTGATGAGCTGAGTGTGGAGTTGTATAAGACTGGGGAGGGAGTTGAAAGATGGATTCACGAACTGTTAAATGAAATGTGGGTCGGGGAAAACGTACCATTGGAATGGGAGAAAGCAATAATATGCCCTATTATTATAAGAAGGGAGGATCGAAGGAAATGTGAATAATCATAGAGGGATACACCCCTGCTAAATGTGGCCAGTAAAATCTATGAAGAGTGTTAAGAGAGGAGGTTGAGAAACAAAGTTGATAATAACATAGGAGACTGGCAGTATGGTTTTCAGGGCCGGGCAAAGCACACAGGACCAATATATTATAATAAAACGCTTATTAGGAAAATATATTGATGGAATAGAAGGGCAGATGGTGGCATTTATAGACTGGAAAAAGCTTCGACAGAGTAAACAGAGAAAAGCTGTGGACAATCCATGAAAAGAGCCGGAATATGGAATACCGCAGAACCTTATACGAAGCAATAAAAATACATATCAAGGGTCCAGAAATATGATAAGAGCAGATCAAAGAAGAGAGAGAGATGGTTTGAGGTAAATATGGGAGTGAGACAAGGGTAGTGTCTTATCACACTTGCTGTTTGTATTGTACATGGACTATAATCTGAAAAGAACATGCAGAAGAATAAATGGAGAGCATACTCTACTATATGCAGATGATGAGGCCATAATAACAGAAGAGGGACTAGACCTGCAGGATGTGATAGACAGATGGAACACCCAAATGAGAGAAATGGATATGAAAATAAGTACAGAAAAGACAGAAGTAATGAAAATAGCCAAAGAAAGAGAACTCATTTTTAAGTAAATGTGTAGGTGGATAAATTTAAGTATCGTGTGCATGTATATGGGTGGCATCATGTCACGTATCGGCACTCGTTGCCGTACGCTCCTATTCGAATAATTGATTAATCGATTAATCGGTATGTATGTATGCATGTGTGTACGTGTGTATGTATGTGTGTATATGGGTGGGTGTGTGTATGTTGTCATGCGTGTATAAGTGCCATCGGGGCCCGCAAACGGCACTGCCGTGCCGTACGCTCCGCGAAAGAATTAATCGATTAATGGATTAATGGTTATGTATTTGTTGCATTGTGTGTGGTATGGTATGTGTGTATATGGGTGGGGTGTGTGTATGTGTGACATGTGTGTATTAAGTGTCAATCGGATCACGTATATCGGCACTCCGTGCCGTACGGCTCCGAAAGGGTTAATCGATTAATCCAATTACCCTAAAATATACCGCAGGCACTTTATGAGTTAATCCCTATGGATTCTGGAGGACAGAAAAGGCCAACCAAGCAACCTAAGTTTGTGAGCTGGGCGAGTGAGGTGTGTGGGTTTTTACGTTTTAAGGTTCTATTTTACTTTACATTATTTATCAGATTACAGATTTGTGGTCTTGTCTTCATTTTTATAATCATAAATTTTAATAATTTTTATTTTTTTAGGTTTCAGTGGGTTTTTTTTTTACTTTGTTTATCATTTTTTGTACGTGATCTGTGTGTGTGTGTGTGTTTGTTGTGTGGGCGCGGTTTTTTTTTAATAAAAACCCAATTCAGAGGGTTTTTTGGGTGGGCTGTGTATGGTCGATTGTGTGTGTTTGTTTGTGAGGCTGTCTGTTTGAATGACTGGACAGAGAAGATGTAGGGTGGGCGTAGGCGGGGTTCTCTTTGACTTTCGCAACGTTCGTGGCCTGAAAGCTAACCATGAATCTGTGGAATATCACCTCGCTAACTCTCTACCTAACATTTTATTACTGTCTGAGACCCAGCTAGCCAGGGATTCTTTTTCAAATAAACTTAATATCTCCAACTATAACCTTTTCTATAATTTCAGACTAAATGGTGGAGTCTGTGCCTATATAAAACATTAACACTCCGTAACCGTCATGATGAATCTTGGAATTCCTAAATTTCGATGTTCTGTGGCTTAAAATCTTCTCCCTACACTACATTATCTCTGTGTTTTCTGCTACTGCTCCCAAACGGAACAGGATTTTCACCCCTTTTTGATATCTTACTACTTCTCATGAGACTGTTACTTCTTCCCATCCAAATGCTGAGATCATCTATTTAGGGTGATTTCAACGTACTCACACTGAGTGGTTGGGCTCCTCTCATACTGAGCAGGAGGGGAGGAGGCCAAAACATTAGTATTCCAACGCTCTGGACAGTTATTAAAGAACCTTACAACATACCAGATCGTCCTTAACCATTTCTAAACAGATTACAGATTTAGTTGGTCTTGTCTCATTTTTATAATCATAAATTTTAATAATTTTTTATTTTTTTGGTTTCAGTGAGTTTTTTTATTTGTTTATCATTTTTTTGTACGTGATCTGTGTGTGTGTGTGTTTGTTGTGTGGGCTCGGTTTTTTTAAATAAAAACCCAATTCTTCGAATATAAATACCACATTTTTCCTGCCTATCCGGTAACTCTGGCCAAATCTTGTAGCTCTTTGAATTTTTAAAGCGTTTTCTCCAGCAGCTCACCATGCCCCAGAAATGTTTACTTTCTTGCACTTTATATTCGGCTAATTTCGGGCGTTTGCGTCGTTTGTCTTTTGCAAACTATGTCTTTGAGTGAATCTTGCTTTGACTCGGAGGACGCTTCGGTCACCCCTGAAAAGGGTAGGGGCCGTAATCGTAGAGGGTATGAGCGGGTTTCATTCCATTTTCAACTAAATCTTTTTTCTTCCACAAAATCATGGTTCGGGATGGGGAATGTTCTCGCTCCATCCAGGAGAGAGACATTGCCTATCGGGCATGGAAAAACTCTCCGTTCTCCTTTCACTCTTACTAATCTTCCATTCTGCTCGGAATCGTTGCAGAGCTATTATTCGACCAGCTAAGAGCGCTTCACTAAAAGAAAGTGCGACAACCTAACTTGGCTCTCCTACTAATAAAAATTTCTGGCCTCTTGCCAAAAACATCTCTAATAACTTTTGTAAATCTGCCTTTCCTCCACTTATTCGCCCTGATGGTTCTGTAGCTAACTCTCCTACTGAATAGGCTAATCTCTTTCGGCCTCCTTTTTTCATCTAATTCTACTCTTGGACGATTCCAACATCCCCTCTCGCTGCTTCTTCTCTCTCAGGTTTCCTATGCCTCTTCCGTGATTACGCATGATCGGGTGTATGGGATTCTGAGATCTATGAGTGTCAGGAAGGCTAGTGGCCCGGATGGCATTCCTCCCCGTGTTTTGAGGAGTGTGCTTCCGAGCTGGCCCCTGTCCTCGATCAACTTTCTTTATTCCTAAATACTAGTACATGTTCCTCAGTGCTGGAAGCGCACATTGTCCAACCAATCCCGAAAAAAGGGCAGCTGCTCTGATCCTTCCAACTATCGTCATAGCTCCACTTGTATTCTATCTAAGATCTTTTGAAAACTCTTCTAACTCTCATTTCCTGAATCATCTGGAGTCTCATTCCTTTTTTTAGATCATTAGTATGGACTTTCGAAGATCGAAGTCAACTGGTGAACATACTATCCTATTTTACTGATTTATGGTCTTTCTGCCTTAGGGACTATGGGGAGTCTTGTGGTGGGCACCTTTAATATATCAAAGGCTTTTGATCGAGTGTGGCATGCGTCAGCTACTCTCTAAGCTTCCTTTCTTTGGTTTCCTCCTTCTCTTTGCTTACCCTTGTCAAGTTTTCTCTCTGGTCGCTCCATATCAGCACTCGTTGATGGAGCGACTTCTTCCTCCTTCCTTGTTAATTGTGGTGTTCTCAAGGTTCTGTTTATCTCCAACTTTATTCTTACTTTTTCCTCAACGATCTCCTCAGCTGTACTTCTAACACTGTCACTCTTATGCGATGACTCAACTCTCCAATCTTCCACTCATTTCAAATCTGCTCCCTCTTTTGCATCTAGAGTTGCTCTGCGGTCTTCAGCTTCCTGATTCTATTCTTGGCCGACCTGAATGGGATGTCCCGGGGTCCGTCTCTACCTTGGTAAATCCAATACATTTAAAACTCAAATTCTTCCTATCCCCCTCTCAAAAACACTACTAATTTTCCTATTTTTTTTTCGACGGTTCTACGTCTCACCTGTTGACAACATAAACATTCTTGGTCTGAACATAAAAAAAATTATCTTGGAAACTCATATCACAAGGTTGCTAAGGTGGCCTCAAAGAAACTGAGAAGTTCTGTTCAGGTTGCGGGAATATTTCTTCTGCACAGCTACTCCAGTTTATATAAGGGCCTTATTCGGCCTTGTTTGGAGTACTGTTCTCACATCTGGGGGGCTCCGACTCCACCCTTCTATTGGAGATAGAGTTGAGTCCTAAATCTTAAGAGACTAATTAACTTGTCCCCTACTTTCTAACTCCTCTTGACTCTATCTCTGCGACGTGACGTTGGCGTACTATCTCTTTCTATAGGATTATATATATATGGTACTACAACGATGGATGCTCAGCAGGAGTTGGCCACTCGCATTCCACTCCATTGCGGTCGCTCTCGCAATACAAGGGGTCCATGCTCTCGCATGCATTTTGCGTGAGCATTGAAAATCACAGACTCGTCGTTGTGGTTCCTTCTTCTTTCCAGCCACTTCTGTCTGTTCTGTTTGCCATCTCTGTTTTTCCTACTGTATTTAATCTTCCTCTCTTAAAAACCCACGTCTGGCGCAAACCTGAGGATTTGCGTTAGGCCTTGTGGCTTTGGTGGGTTTCCGGTATTTTATTTTCGCTGCCCCCTCCTTGAAAAAGGCCCAGCCC
>JABUQX010057828.1:7500-20000 GCA_015478945.1 Trachelipus rathkii
TGAATAAAGAATTGCAAAAATCCTGCATACAAATAGTAAAATTCTTGAAAAATTAGGATGCGTGATTCCTCACTTTTGAAAAGGTTCTCACAAAATATTTTTTTTTTACCGAAAAATTGAGCACGTAGATATGTATTCCCATCTTCTAAATGAACAAATTAGCCAGCACATAAATTGATAACAAAATATACTGTTACTTTATTAGTTTCTCGAAAGCATCGAGTAAGTTCGACACATCCTACTCGTTAAGATCAAATTTAAATGACTTTGTATATCTAATGATTCACCTACTGTGTTCAGTCCTATATATATCGTGGCTGAACACAATACGTTCGAATAAGGAACATATCATCAATTACCCCTAATTCCAGGTTCCCAACTCTATTTTGGCGCTACTTCATAATAATTATTATATAGTATATAATAATATAATAATTATATAGATATATATATATATATATATATATATAAATATATATATATATAAATATATATCTATATATATATTATAGATTATATATATCATGATATTTATCAAGCAAATGACTGTCAAATTGTCACAATTCAATACACTCTAATATGCTGACGACACTGCAACCTTAATATCAGACCGTAATATTACAATCACTTAAACTATAATATAATGATTGAACACAGTAGCATGGGTTGAAACAAACAGACTCTCCATATAAAACACTTACAAAAACCAAATCCAGTAAATAAAAATCAAAGAACCTTGATTCATAAGAGTATGCACAAAAATCTATTATAAGTCGAGTATCGTCTGCAATTATTAGTTATTACTCTAATGACAAGCTTCTTCAACAACAAGTAAAAAGTCTTATTAGCTTATGTTAAGAAAGCATTTGTCTAAAATATTCTTAAAAAGATCTTTACTATATTAGTCCTTGTTATCCTCAACTATCTATATAATTACATTGGTGAACATTGTTTTTAAATCTTGTGAATAAAAAAAAAAAAAAAAAAAAAAAAAAAAAAAAAAAATAAAAAAAAAAAAAGGGTTATATCAGGCCTCGAAACTAATGTGACCCACTCATTAAAAATTCTTTCTTCTATGCACTTCATGTTAGATCTACACCCTTACAGTAAGTAGTCCATTTTAAAGTCATAATGGAACCACAAATGAGAGAGAGAGAGAAAGCATTGTAATCAGATCATTTGACAAAAGCAATACTGGAAGGACAAACTCCATTACTCTAGAAAGAATATCACAACTAACGAATCTTCGGAAGGCCCATTCATAAACGCACAATATGACGAGTGTGAATAACTCTTCTAAATATGTTTCAAGAGAGTCACAGAGTAGGTGCTCATGATCAGTAGTGTAGATCCTTTTTATCCGTAATAATATAAAAGTGTTCATTATATTCGAAGATAACATAACGTACGACTTATACCTTTGCATTAAGCTTTTGTGTATATTACTAGCTACGAGTGTTGTTCAAATTTAGATTATGGGCCCGATTAATCTCATATTATAAATTGGTTTTAACAAAGGCAGGATGACGGTTCGTTTCATATGATAACAATGATAATGACTGGAAACAATGATCGTTATAAGTTCCAATATTATTTATATTGATAACTTTAATTATAGTAGTTTTTTACTTAATTTATTATTAATTATTTATGTTTATTAATTATTATTAAATTATATATATTGATTGTTTGATTATATACACTATATTGATAATATCTAAATTCTATTAATAACGTATGCTAAATAGACTTACCATTTAACTTAGCATCATCACACGTGTAATATTATGGTTCAATTTTTAAATAAAAACTGCATCAAAAAAAGTATACCCTCATAAAAAGTCCGTTTGAAAGGAAATGTTAGAACTTTTCTTTAATTAGTCCTAAACTTCAGCCGTAAAAGGGCATACCTTGCTTTGCTAGCAAAAGCTCAAGGTAAAGGGGTTAACTACGTCCCTTTCCCATATTGGCGGACTAATATATATATATAATATATAAATATATATAATAATATATATATATATATATAATTTATATGATTAAATATATTTATATTAGATGTTACATATAAATTTTGTAATTACAATGAGTATTTGTGAACACATATATATATTGTAATATATTATATAGAATACAAGTATATAGATAGGGACATATATATATAATATTTGATTATATATATTAATATATGATTATATAATTAGTTGTATGTTTGTATAATTATACATAAGATGATCATGATTAAGTGTATATAAATAGTAGTAGTAATATAGTTCATATACTTAGTATATATAACTGAATACGGTATATATATAATATATTTAATATAATATATATATTAATAGTTTTATATATTATATGTGCAATAATATATATATTATATATATAAATAGAAGGAATAGATAAATATATATATAATAAATCATATATATAATATATTATCTTATTCTATAGTATATACTATATATTATTATATATATATATATATATATTTATACTATTATAAATATTTAATTATATAATTATATATATATATATATATATATATATATTATATCATTAGTATATAAAGTATTTTATATAATACTATATATAATATATATATATATATATTATTATTTAGAGGATATATATTTAATTGTAAATATAATATAAGTATATAATTAATAATATAGGCTATATAATATTATTATATATAAATAAATATATAATATATATGAATATTATATATAATATATATCTATATATATAGTAGTATAATTATAATATATACAATATATTATATATATATATATATAATATAAAAATATATATTAAATTTTATATAATAATATATATTATTATAATTTATAATATTATATATATATATATTTAATATAGATATATTATTAATAGTAATATAATCTATATATAAAATATGTTTATGATATATATGTATATATATATATAATTATATAATTATTAATAAAAAAAAAATAATTTAATGGATATATAGACAAATCAAATTTAGTCTAGGGTCTACCTTTACATAATATTATAGATATATATATAATATATATATAATATATATATATATTATATAAATATATGTAATTACTATATATTAATATATATATATTCAGTATATATAAATAATATGGGTATAAGGTAAGGTATAATATATATATAAAGATCTATATTGTATAGCATTTTCAAAAGAAAGGTGGATGAAATATATAAGGATATATATATATCATATATTATAGTATAATTTATTATAATATATATATATTTATAATATATAATATAATAATATATATTCAATATTTAATATATATTATACATAATATATAATATAATATTATATAGTATATAATATATACTACTATTATATTAATATTAATATATATATATATATTATTTATACATTATATATAATATATATATATATATATTCATATATATAATATGATACTAATATATATGTTCATATATATATATATAAATCTTTCTATATATATATATATATACTATCATATATAATGATATTATTATCATATATATATATACTACTATTATATATAAATATATATAATAATAATATAGATATAATTATATATATAATTATAATATTATTAAATATAGGGTTATTTAAAGTATAGTATATATATACTATAATAATATAATATAGTTTCTAATATAATATATATTTACTTATATATTATAATATATATCTTTTATATAGGTATTATTATATATATGTAAATAATATATATATAGTATATATATAAGTGAATATTATATATAGTAGTATTATATATATATGTAATATATTTCTCATCATATACTATTTTTATAAGGTTATAGTAAGTATATATAGTATAATATATATCTAGATATATAATGACAGTATTATATATCATAAGTATTAAATATATTATATATATATAGTATCTATATTATACTATATATATATCTATAATATATTATATATTAATTTGTCATTTAAATATTTACAAATCTAGTAAGCAATCGGCGGGTACTACTAGCTATAGAGAAATCTAGAAAATTGACACATTAAGCACCATGCAATCAAAATGACGATAGGTAGTATAAGGACGATACAGGAAAAATATAATTAAGTTTATTGTTTTTTAAAATATTAGTAGATAAAAAATAAATATTCAATCAATCTCTAATATATACAGTCGACGTATACATACTAGCAAGCTTATTTTAAATATTTAAAAAGGAATATCTATAATTAAATAAAGTTTTTAAATTTTTAATCTTTATATCTGCTACCAAGCTTTTAAACCTGCTTTAAAAAAAATTTTCTATACTTCCTTGATTTATTAACTTTTGAATTAAATTTTCAAAGAAAATTAATATTTGGGAAAAATTTTCTCAAATGTTGTTTGAATAATTACAATAATGGAGCGATCTGATTGATACAAAATGCTCCTGATGATTAGCAGTCGCGATAATCAAACATACGCTCCGGACCGAATCGGTCGCGATCGCTCCATAAATTGTTCTGATCGATCAGTCGGCTCGAGATAGACAAAAAATTTGTTCTGGATCGATCACTCGACAGGATCGAGAAAAAATTGCACCCGGAGTGAATAGTAGGCCGTACGATCGGAGCTGTATTCGTCAAACCTAATCAATAGGAATCCTCTATTTCTACGGATTATTATCATTCCACAATATTATTAACTTATTTTTATTTATTTCAGAATAAGATGAAGCTGCACAATAGAATTTTGATATTTCCTTGCGATTTGATCTGTGATAAATTGGTGATAAACAACTGAAAAATTTGGGCTCTCCAACTTGGGTTAATTTACTTCCATATGAGTAAGATATTATTATTTTTTTTATTATTGTTTCTATTATCATTATTCAATTACTTTTAATCAATTAATAATAGATAATATATTATGAATAATAATATAATAATAAAATGATAAAATAATATAATGTCAATAAATAAGATATAAATTAATAATATACTAATAATATAATAATAATAATTATAATTAATAATATAATAATAATAATAATAATAAATAATGAGTATAAATAATAATAAATAATTATAATAATAAATAAATATTTTATAATAATAATAATATAAAATATAAAATATAATAAAAAAATATAAATAATAATTTATTGATCGACTATCATCTAGTGTGGAGCCCGGTGCAAATTCAGCACGGGAGGCAGAAGAGAAGAGCAAGCAGGAACCGTAGATAAAATTGTGAAATCTGAAGGGATTACTTGAGGGGAGAGATGTAGATTCTATATGGAAATTTTATTAGTGACCTTGTTGGATGCATTCTAAAAGAGAGTACTTTGGGGTTTGAAGTTTCATAACAAGTAATGAAAATTTAAATATTTTAAGCGCTCCACACATGCGGAGATCGTCGAACCTTTTTGCCCAAACCTCGATGTGCAATATGGGGTCATTTTTGGAAAGCTTTTCTCATATTGCTTGAAATGAGCAATGATGCAATAATGCCCCGAGACTAGCAACGTTGAAATCCCAATATAGGCAAATTAGCAAAAGCTGTAGTCTCCCAAGCTTAAACACATGGGAAAGAATGTGTGTAAACGTATTTTCCGTATGAGGCAAAAACAAATGCAAAACGCAAAGATCAAGGGATTGACAAACTCCCCATGTATTGTAGAGCAAATGCATATTTGGTTAAATTTCAAAATTTAAGGTATTTTCTATAAATATTTTGAGTAATAATCCAAGACGGAGGAGCACAATTTTCGACACGATCTAGTATAAGCGATCTAATCTTGTTGCGAAGTGATAGGTGCAATTAATGTACATTAGAAGTAAAAGAACAAGCGAATTTTGGAATTTATTAAATAGCGTGATGAAAGGTCGAAGCCTGCGTTTCGCGAAGTGTCTCGAGATCATAATGAAGGAAATCATTAATTGTTTCGGTCGAGCATAGCAGAGACCCGAACCTCTCGTTAAATTATATGTTATTTGCATGGTGAGATAAATATTGAAGAACTATCGTAGCACAACCACCCTGCTCAGCTCATGCGGGAATTATGGGATTTTTATAAAATAAATAATAATATAAAGTAATGTATTTTATTATATATATTTGATATAGTAAATATAGTAATATATACTATAATATATATAATATATATTATATAGATATATAGTATATAAAATATAATAAACTAAAGTTATAGTATAATAATCTATAGACCTTAGGCGCAGACAACTCGAGCACTCATTAATCAACTTTTTCTACGAAATATCATAACAATTCGGACATGCTTCATTTGTTATATTGCGAAATAATGTAAAATGTGGAAGCTTAAAAGAATTGTTTATCGTCGCGTGTTTGTAATTTAGATGTATATATATTATAGTATAATATATAGTTATTATATAATAATAATATTATTAGTGTAATTTATATAATAGTATATATAATATAGTATAATAATAATATTTGAGTATTTGAATATTTTAGATTATATATTTGTAGTTTGCATTGACCGGTTCGCGTCTGGCCACTCTATTATTCATTCCGCCGTCCCTGCTTGGCACGGATGCGCGCCTTCTCTTGCGTCAAGGTCCGGAGAAGGATTTGTTTTAAAAATACAAAATACTCCCAAGAACTTTACAGTAATGAACTTGAAAAAATATGAAGAATAAAAAAGAAAGCTTAAGAAAAAAAATAAATCAAGATCGAGCAATAATTCAGCAAAGTAAGTTACCTTTCATAGATTTAGCTTTCAGGGAGCTACATAAAAGTATAAAAGTAAAAATACATAATAACGCTATGAATAAATATTAAAGGTAATATATAATAATTAATTGGTGGTTAACTAACTTAAATTCAAAGCCGTTAACAAAAAATTCAAGTCGATATAATACATATTATAATTAAACTCACAGAAGGAGAACATAAAATTTATTAAGAAGCTTCGTACCTATTTAACTAATTTAATCTGTCAAAGTAATCAGGTTCGAAAATATGAGATAATACATGGTAAAATGAATGACTGCGACGAAAATTTCTAAAAGCCTATATATTATAAATATTTAATAACAAAAGTTTCTTATAATCAAGTATTATTTCGATATTACTTCATGGCTGCCAACTGTTTTTATAAGCCCTATACCAAATAATATATATTACTATTTATATATATTAGCAGCAAGGCGCGAATGCCATATGTATGCCTAGCATCTCGCGCTTGCTTAAGAAAAAACCATTACGTCACAATTTTTTGATGTCAAAAGAAGTTTTTTCGCTTTCCTCATGAGGAATAGGTATATTGTTGTTGTTCTGCAGATTTTGATTTACACCACAATTAGTAATAAATGAAAATTTATATTTCATTTTAATAAGTTTAAGCGAGGAACCTGTGAAAATAAAATGCTAGTCCAAATTACGGTGATGCTTGCGGTTTAAGCTCGACTCGCTAGCCTTTCGAACGATTAAGCATAGGATAACGTGGCGCGTGCATGAATCTATGACTCGAAAACACTTATGAAATTCTGCCACGAAGATTTAAACCTACAGAAATACTTTGAGCGAGAGCGAAAAACGCATTTCGGAGTTAGTTTGTTTTAATAATGTCATTTCTTTTCCTCGCTTATTCTAATCGAAGAAAAAAAAATGACAGATCGTGTGCGTAATGCTGTTCACAGTATCAATTGGCTTTACTTATGGAATTTAACTAAAATCTGATGTTTGAAATGTTTTTGCATTGACTAACAAAGTCATCAGCGAAATTACTAAAAATAATTTTGAATAATACAGAAAATAATGCAAATATTAATTATTACAGAAAATTTTCGGAAATTTAACGCAAACAAAAAAAAAAAAATAAAAAAAAAAAAAAGAAAAAAATAAAACACTAATAATAGCTTTGAAGCTTTTTTTTGTTAGATTTAGCATTTATTTTACGTGTAGTTGCGATCCGGTGACATTATTACGTTTGTGCAAAATTTACCATGATTTTGGGGATTGTCTTTTGTTTTATGCTCAATTAGACGGAAAGATCATCGTGGGGGTTGAAAATAGAGTCGACCAACCGAATATAAGTGATGCAGTAAAAAAAGGTTTTTCTTCCAAAGATCATGAGGGGACAGTGATGCAGTCAAATTGATATAATCGCTTATAATTATTATGACCAGTGAGGTACTTTCAAGTAATTGATTAGCAAATGCATATTTAATATTAATATAATATATTTTATAAAATATATATTATATATATATATATATTAAATATAATAAATAGCATGTATATAATATTATTATATATATAATTATATTAGTATAATATTATAAATTGAATAGTTATATATGTAATTAAATTTATATAATTATAAGTATAATATATATAATATATATATATAATAATAGAGATAGGATAAGGTAATCTTAATTCTATATTAGAATATTGATATATATCTATAGTATATATACTAATATATAGATATATCAGACGTTATATTATACCTATATATAGATAATATAATAATATATATAAGTTATATATATATATAGACTATATATGTTTGAATCGAGATATTATACTTTTCGGCCGCGTGTCTAAGCATTTTCCGCAGGATCTTTAGATATATATATATATAATGATTAATAGAGTATTAAAGTTACTATATATATATATCTAGGTATATGATAGTATTTAATGATCATATATTGGCTATTATATTTATCATATATATAAATAATAGTATAAGTATTACTAGTTAGTATTTACAGGGCCCACCATACGACATCCTTTCCAACACATAGAGAAGGTGCCACACTGAGTTAAAAAGTGCAATCATCAATGTGGGCAGATCCTGGGCTATCTGCAATACGTTAATTCAAGATAAAATTTAATGGCGCAATGAATATTCAGATCCAAAAAACATATTAACCTTAATGAAAGATCATATCTCCTTACATATAAGTAAGTCTTAGTAGTTACAAGTCATCTTAAGAATTATATTTGTTAAAATATTTTGCTTCTTGGCAATACAAGGAAGATAGTTACTAATAAAGTAAAAGAAGATTCAGAGTAAGATATGTGATCTTTTGATGGTTTAAAGGCCGATCTAAAGTTAGCATGAAATGAACGGACGGGCGAAGATGGGAGATTCCAGTGGGGGATTAATAAATGAGATAGTCGACAGATTGCGGGGGTTATGGTGGCGGGCAAAGAATCCGCAGATGAGGAGGATAGGTCCCGTGACATATAGTGGAGGGAGTGATATTGTGGGACAATGGGATGCTTGCAAGTATACCTGGTTGAATCGGCTTTCGTCGGATCGGGGAGGAGGACATCACCGGATCTGGCTTTGTATTTCTAAGTTCGACTCCCTGATCATATCCAGCACCTGTACATTAAGATGAAAGCTTGTCGAGAGCTAGGATAGGAATCAGTTGGGGGCGGAATCTGGTCGAAGGCATTTGAGAGGTATGCGACGTCAAAAGACGAGGCCGGCCGTTATGGCCTCTCTTCGGCGATTTCAATTGCATTACCAGTATAGCACTGATGAGGGGGTCTCAGATCATTAGAATGATTGGTAGTCCTAACCGGAGTTGGAGCATCCGATAAAATTTGTTGTAACGGCGATATCAGCTTGTGAAATTTTAAACAACAGAATAAGGGGTTGAAGCGAACAGTTGGAGGGCAGTCTGAGAGGTGAATTTATAGTATATTATCTGTATAGTAATAGATAGTTAAATATTATTAATATATAAATATATATAAATATTATATTAATAATAATCTAAATAATATAGTATATAGTATATATTACTATATATTATATTATATAATATATATATATATTAACTATATATATAATTAAAATAATATAATATATTAATAAAAATATATATAATTATATATAATAGCTATTATATTATATATAGTTATACATCTAGTAACTATAAGCGACTCACTAGAAGATTTCAGCCCGTGATCAGTAGGGTGTCAGCGTTCTTGTCTTCTGGCCCGAAATACTTTTAATCCCCAGAACATACAAGGAAAGCCATTTCTCTGCGGAATCGGACTTGGGAGGTATGTGCGCTCGCAATCTGGCATATGCCTCCGAGATTTAAGCATCTCATGTAGGGTTTCATCGCGCCCTCTTGTCAGTAGAACTAGCATTTCCACTGCCATTAGGCCTCAAAACTGGTATCTCTAGAGCTCCGCAGCGGTATGCATTGTTTGCTAGGCGCATAGATGCCAAACGCTGGAGCAAGAGTGATCAAGCAAAGGTAAGGCCGGTTAAGTGCTTAGCGCTATGTCGCCCTGAGTACCAATGCGATAGAAGACTCTTGCATGATTGGTGTGCTAATGTAGGGCGTCGAAAACTCCAAATGTCATTCTTTTGTCTTAGACTGCGAAGAGGGAAACCATACTCGCATATTGACCAAATAGTCAATATTATAATTTATTATTATAATAGTATATATGATATATATAATATATATTATATTAATATATCTATATAGTATTATATATATGATATAATATATATATACGTACGTATAATTCTTATCTTAATATTATTTATAATAATATATGATGATATGTATATATATATTATATATATATTATATTATTAATATATATATTATATATCAATTATATTATTATATAGTAGATTATATATATATATTTAATATATATATATATAATAATATATATATAATAATATATATATATATATAGTATAAGTTATATATATATGATATATAATATATTCATCTCTATTATATATATCTATATATGATTATATATATATATATTATAATATTACATAATATATATATTCTAATAAATATATTATATAGTTATATATATATTACTATTAAGATAAGAATAAAGAGGCTCTTTCACAATAATCGACTCTATATTAAGATAAAAACAATTATAAAACCACTTTAAAAACTTAATGAATGAAATTCTGATTAAAATAATGATAGTTTAACGTTCGGACTTATATAGCTTTGTCCCTCACTCAGAATAAATAATTTCTAAAAGAAACACAATTTAAAATATATAAAAAACGTTGAATGAAATTTAAGATTTATTAAAGGTGGGCCAGTTCCTTTTCTCTATTCATTATTATATAATATAGAGATTTAAAGGTCTTACAATTTTAGTGAATTTTATTTAATGAACCAAAGTTTGACAACCTGAACACTTAAAATTATTTCTGGATTCACAAAAGTGATCCAAATTGATTTAGTTTTTATTTTTAGACGAGCATAAAGAACATAGCTTCCAAGATCCAGACCTAACATGGGTCTCAGGTGTCTAACTGTCAAGAAAACTGACATCTGCTCTTTGATTGCCTCGTGCATGACTTCCTACTTGTTGTTTTGGTCTGCTGATTTTCAAGAACTTTTATGATTCAGCAATACCATAATAATGCATTTCACAGTGCGACATCACATGAATGTGATAAACCCCTCCCATGGCCTCGTCTTTGTCGTTTATTGATGATAAGGATAGGAGTTGGTGAGAGAGTTCGAATGAAAGATAAGATTAATGTTATAAAACAATTGTTTGAGCATAAAAAGTTAAGATCGGAGAGGGGAAAAATGATCAATACGTGTTGCCGTTATATATATTATAATAATAATAATATAAATATATATATATATATAATATATATGATATATATTATAATATATATCTATTATTATATTTATAATTAGTGATGCATCGAAACCGCATACGCATCCCTCGACGGAGCATTTCCGCACATTTAAAGATCCGCACCGCATCGACGCGCTTTTGCTGCGGATGTATGCGCGATGTTATAGTTTTGTATTTGGTGTAAAGAATTTTATAAATAAAAGTATTTAAGATGAACTGAAAGAAAATAAAAATTAATGAGTTGAAGGCTATGTTCAAAAACGGTTGATTTTTGTGCATATCTATGTTATCAAAGACAATTCAACTCCGCCTGGAAATATACAGCTTCAAATCATGGAATAGAAGTATTGCTGACAAAGAATTCTGCTCTACGCCCAGTCGTATTCCAAAATTAGCAATATAATTGGAAATACAATAATCACATTCTTGATTTAGCTATTGGACATTTGAAAAACACAAAACACTTCATTTCGAAAGCACATGACATTATGTAATATCTCATTAATCTAACGTAAGAATGCATTTGAACCATTCTTCAAATGAAAATGATGACGATATAAAAAGAAATAAAGTATGTACTTATAACTCAATTAAAGTTAGTTTGTGGGAAATTAATAACTTGCTATATGACACTTGATAAAGTTATAAATCAGGTTTTTTTTGTAAAGGATATTAGAACAAGTTCATCAGTTACTAATTGTTTGCAGTTGAAAGCTCAAATCCGACAGTTATTATTTAGGCCGCCCATTCAGTAACAAGAAACATACCTACGAACAAGCACCTCAAGAGTAAATCATAAGTTCACTGAGATTTCTACAGTCCAGAGTGATGAAGAAA
>JABUQX010057829.1:7500-10000 GCA_015478945.1 Trachelipus rathkii
ATAGCGTTGAGCCAACGGTCTTGTGGTTGTCCTCTCTTCTACTTCGCTAATCATTTCCAACATGAGTGACTTCTTCAGTGAGTAACTGCAGCATAACATGCCCCTAAGAACGACAACTTTGCTAGGTTGATCCTGGCTTCCATTGAGGTCTCTGTCCTGATGCGATCCAGGACCTCCTTGTTGGCAATCCTTGCTGACCAAGGATTGCACGAAACCCGTCTCCATCTCGAAGGCATCGATTCTTTTCCTGTCTCTCTTCCTAACCGTCCAAGTCAAGCATCCGTTGGTAGCTATTTGGAAAATGATCGCGCTGACTAGCCTTGTCTTTGTTGCAGTGCTTTTCCGGATGACCTTCATGTTCATCATCACACTCTGTCCAAGAGCCAATCGTCGCTTGATTTCTGGTGTAGTGTCCCCACTTTGGTCAATCATGGAGCCAAGAAATATGAAGTTTAGTTTTGGACTATCTTAATTTCATCATTTATTTATATTTTTGTTCATCATTATGTAACATCTGTCGTTTTCGGAGGTTATCATCACTTTTGTTTTCTTAATGTTCAGGCTTTCTTCTTTAACTTTTAAGAGAAGTCGTTCCAAATCTTGCTTGCTTTCGGCTAGTAGGGTTGCATCATCAGCGTATCTAAGGTTATTGATATCCCTACCACCAATCTTCACTCCACTACCGATATCTTCTGGTATTGCCTTTCTCATGATTGCCTCGGCATATAGGTTGAAAAGCGGTAGTGATAGAAAACAGACCTGTCTCACTACTTTACCAATTTTAAACCAATCCGTATAACAGCTTGCAGTTTTTACTACGGCTTCCTGGTTCATGTAAAGTGAACAGATAAGCCGCACAAGGTGATTAGGTCTTTCCATTTCTAGGAGACATGCCCACAAGTTTACGTGCTCAATGAAATCGAAAGTCTTTTTATAATCAATAAAACACATATAGAAGTCTTTATGATATCCTCTTGACCTCTCCATAATCCGCCTTGGATTGGGAATGTGGTCTCTTGTACCTCTGACACTCCAGAAACCAGCCTGAACATCTGGCATTTCTCTATCTATGATTATCCTCAAGAGCAGCTAAATGATCCTTAGTAAGATCTTGCTACCTTGTGGTATCAAGACGATGGTTTAATAGTTGAAGTAATCCTTTGCGTCACTTTTTTTGATATTGGTACAGAGACGGACTTTTTTCACTCATCTGGCCATTGACATGTTCTCCAAATGCGCTGACACAGAGCCGCCACTGCTGCTGTAGGTATCGGTTGCAAGAGCTCGGATGGAATTCCATCTTTTCCCGGTGCCTTTTCCTTTGCTAACTACTTAATCGCCAATTCAACTCCATCAATAAAAATGTCAGGTTCATGCTTCAGCGACTCATACCGCATTTGGTAGTCCGTGATCTGCACTATCGTACAGTTGTTGCATGTAAGTGCGTCATCTTTCTCGCATTGCTCGTTGGTCAAGCAGTTCCTCCCCATTTTCTCCGCTTATCATAGATTCACATGCCAGTAAAGGAGTTCTTGTCTTCTTTACATGAGCAAACATTTCTCTCGTATATCCTTTTCTGTTATCTACTTTCAACTTTCTTCCCCGTTCATTCCAGTAATACTCTTTATCTCTCCTCGCTGCTCTCTGAAACAAAGTGTTCAGTTTCCTTTGTTCATTCCTTTTTCCAGCTGCTTTTACCTTTCTTCTCCTGTCTGCAATGTCGATGGTTTCATAAGAAATCCACTGGGCAGATTAGACGGGTTTCTCATAAGGATGTGCTGCTCAGCAGATTCCTTGATGATCATCTTATGTCACCCTACAACTCATCCGAAAAACTCTCCTCAATGCTAAGCAAGTCGAATATGTTCTTTTTTTTTTTTTTTTTTTTTTTTTTTTTTTTTTTTGACTGCATGTGCAAGAGGGATCTTATTAATATCAAATTTTTGTGCTCCAAAAAAGTTAGAAAAAAAACAGTTCTCATCAAGCTCCTTTTTTCAGTACTTAAACCATTGTCGAAGACTTGTGTTCGTTGCAATATTTCTCCTCCGATCTCGAGGCATCTTCAGGCAGTAATAAAATTAATTTGAGGGAATGGTCTATTATAAATACTGTTAAATTATTCCACTTTTAAAATTAAGCAATGCTATAGCCAAAAAAAATTTATAATTTCAACATATTAAGTAACTTCACAATTTTCTTTTCAATATGTCTGAAAATTGCACCTTGAATTGCTAAGAAATAATATAAAAGCCGCGTACCTCAACATAACCTAATTAACAAAACTTATCATAACCGGGACTTAGAAGTTGTGTACCTCAACCTAACCTACTTAACAAATCTTATCATAACCGAAACTTAGAAGACGTGTACCTCAACCTAACCTGTATTGTTTGTCGATGTCTTATAGCTTAGCCTAAGCTGCTATATATATATATATATTATATATATATATATATATATTTATATATATATATATATTATATTATAATATATATATATA
>JABUQX010057829.1:15000-17500 GCA_015478945.1 Trachelipus rathkii
ACCTATAACTCAGTGGCGCGTACTGGAAGATTTACACTTGGAGTACCGGAACAAAGTAATATTAAAAATCATGAATATAATATATATATATACTATATAGCTCTATACTTATATTAATACATTTACTATAGTATAAGCATAATATATATTATTTATATATATATATATAATATTAAATTACTAATATTATAATATATATATATATATATTATATATATATTATATATACGAAAACTCTTCAACTGAAATATTTCTTCACTTTTTTGAACCAAAAATTTAATTTTTCACGTCCTTTTGAATAAAGCTATGTTTATTTATGTGTATTATATGCATAAGATTGACTCAAAGCCTGACATAGGCCTACCAGAATTTTTAAATAATTATTTTAATTTATATATAAGTTAATACTAACATAATTTTAATAAATAATTGGGACGATAAAAACTAATAAAGACAATACACCTCACCGTCCCTATTCAAACTAATTCAGACCAATATATGTCGTAAACATTTATGTCCACTCTGTCCACCAAAAACGTGAAAATCTCTCTTTAATTGGTGCTTCAAAGTAAGGTTGCAATAAAGTACAGATAAAAAATAATCCGCTAAAGATAGATAGAGAGAAAGAGAGAAAGAAAAAGAAAGATGAAAGAGAGAGAAAGAGAGAGAGAGAGAGAGAGAGAGAGAGAGAGAGAGATTAATCTTTTTGTAAATTTAATCCTGTACGACATGTATTTGAGTGATCGATGCAGAAAGTCTCGTACTTACGGCGAAATTTGACTTGCTGATTTTACGCTCAAACAGCCTCAAGGTAATTAGACGCTTGGCTTTTTCCTATATATTTTATTATGAAATATGAAGATCTACCCGTACGCCCACCGCTTTCCAATTTACTCTTAGGAACAGAGATAAGGAAAGAAACTCGAGATGGAAGAATAATAATTTATTATAATTGTTATACTAAAGTATGAATTTTCTTTAAATATTATTTAAATCAGGTTATATCTCTCCTTCTCACCACTTTCATAGTAAAATGTCTAATAAATTATTTTTTACTTTACCATTTAAGATTATATTTTATTAAAAGAACTAAAAAATATTGGTAGGAGCTACCTACCTAGAGCCTACCCTATTTGATTTAATTTATTTACCCGGGGGGGCCCCCCCCCAAAACCGCCTGAATTAAAAAGAACTACTTAGTAATAAATTATATCATAATACTTATATACGGTATACGGTATAATATATATATATATTATATATCATAATATATATACTCAATATTTATATATATATATATATATTATATATATATATATATAATATATATTACCTATATATACAATAATAATAGTAATAATAGTGATAATATAATATAGTATATATATATCGGTATGTTTAATGAGACTTTTTTAAAATATTATTGAATTCTTTATATTTATAACGTGAATGACTGCATAAGAAAAGTTTTATTAATTTAACAATATTGAAATTTTACCAGATTTCGTTAAATATTAGCCACGATTGTGTGAACTATTGGATACCAACCCTGCGAACATTTATTTAAGGATATAGTACATCAACTCCAAGATACTGTATGGGGGAATATTTCAGTTAATATTATTTCATCTACTCCTCTTCGACTACTATTTTCTATGTACAATTGGGGTCTCTCTTTCTCACGAGCATAATTTTTTCAACTACCTTAAATTATTTGGTTGTATTACGACCTTGGGAGTAGAAACCTTGCATGACGCCAGTTTACTGCGTGCAGTCAGGGCTGCAGATTCGGGACCAGAGTCAGATATGCGGAGCCATAAGGTTTTGGTTGAACTCAAAGCCGATTTTTTTTGGGGTGAAATCAGAGCCGGCTTTTTAAAATGATGGACCCGGAGTCGGAGTCGGAGTCGGAGTCGGAGTCGGAGTCGGAGTCGGTAGTCGGTAAGTCGGAGTCCGGAGTCGGAGTCGGAAGGTCGGAGCCGGATAAAATATTTACCTGCTTCGCAGCTCGCTCTGGATACAGTATCAGTTGTGGGCCCAACTTTTGAAGTAATAGGTGGTTTGGGATAGAGTTTTTCATCTGTTGAGTCTTTATTTCAAAACAAAATCTACATGGCTGCAGCAGATATTTATTTATACATGCATTAGCACATCCATAATGGAGATATTAAATCGGACTCAAAAATTTCCTCACCTCAGACAATTAAAATTCAAGCAGTCCTTCTATCCTAAGCGTTTTCTGCGAAAAAAAAATTGGTACTATATCCAACAATTTTTAATTTTCAAACCGAACGTATAAAGTTCTTTAATATTGCAGTTTTATAAGTTTTAATATTGGAAAATTTATTGGAAAATCTGGAATTTTAAAATTTAATTATTAAAACTTGAGCTTTAATTATTGTTTTGAACATTTTCCAAAATTCTGATTTTCCCCGTTTTCAGCTCACTTTTCATTTGCTTTTAATTTTAACTGCTTTTCTGACTTTTTAATACATCTGAT
>JABUQX010057829.1:30000-40000 GCA_015478945.1 Trachelipus rathkii
GGAGTTCATCCCCTTGGCAAAGCCTACAACCATACCCACCCTCACCAAAACCTCGCCATTTCACTCCTGTTACTGCACCTTTCTCCTCGCCACTTGCCAAACTCACATTTCTATCCTTCAAAGCATTTATTTACTGACTCAATCCACTTTTTCTTCGGTCTCTCAGCCGTCGATTCTCAGCAACCTCACCACTAAACATCCGCATAACCAACCGACTATCCTTGATCCTTTCTATATGACCAACACATTTCAATATACTCTTGTTTATTCTCTCATTTATGCCTTTCTTCACACCAATACAACCTCTCCTAATTCGTTCAATTCCATCATTTTACTGCAATTCTTCTCAACACATTACTAAACCCTGATATTGTCCATCTGAGAACTTTGTACCTTAGATCTATACCTCTTATTCCAGACCATAAAGTTTCATTACTGTATATTAGCACAGGTAAAAACATACCCTCACGCAAAACCCTAGCGCACTCAAGACTTAGTCCTTTACATTCGCACCAAACGATTTATGTGCGCACCAGCCCACCTTAGTACCATTCACTAACCTTCCACTACTACACATTGTGGTTATCACTCCGTTTCTCTTTTCATCCAACATATATCCTAATATTTAAACCCTCACAGATACTTGTTCCAGTGCTCATCATCTAACATGAACTTCTCATCACGGACTCTCCTCACCTCACTACTTTATTAGGTTACTTTTCAAACCCCTCCTTTTACACGCCATGCACTAAATCCCACCAACCAAGTCTTCTCAACACTCTCTCTTATTCACCGCACAAAACAAAAATCATCCGCATATACAATAAGCGGGCACCCTCCACTCTTTTTTCATTCTCCATTAATCTAACACCTTTTCCCCTGCCACTCCCACCTCTAATTTCCTTCCATAACCCCCACTCCATGTACACATTTAAATATATATACAAAAGATAACATAACACATTCCTGCTCACTCCACTATTAATATTACAACCAATGCCATTTGACAACCATTTATTCTTACACATCGCTTCAACTATCGTCATAGCAATACTTGTTGAATTTAATTCAGAAGCCTACCACCAAACACCGTATATCACCAACACCTGCACCCGAGCTTCCCTACAATCTGTCCACTACTCCCTGTTTGCCAAGTCCATAAACCTAAATACAAATACTCTTCTCTCTCCATTGTTCTCAATCATTTGTTTGCAAGTACAAATTGATCTACACATCCTCTACCACTTCTAAATCAACCTTGTTTCTTGACCAATCAGTCCTTCAGTCACGTCGACGTACTCTTTCGACCAAAATAACCAGCATATATATCTTTCCCTACAGCACTTGATAAATTAATTCCCCTATAATTTCAACAGTTCTTCCCTATTGACCCTTACCTTTAATAATAAAAGTGCTATAGCTGGCTCTCCTCCATTCCTCGAAACTATACCCTTCCAATAAACGCTTTGTTACCACACTTCCATATCATTCATCACATCTTCGCCGTCCATTCTTAATTATTCAAACAGTAAATTCCATCTAACTACTGCGGTTACCATTACTTAAACTTTCTCACGTTTACCCAGTTAATCTCCTCCATGCTAATTAACCGTCATCCCTAAACATAACCCTTTTTTCGCACCCATCCAACCACACAACACTTCCGCTCTCACCCTCTTCAACATCTTCTCACATCTATATTCAATCAGTTAACGAAGCACAAATCCTATTCATTATTTCTACATGCATATTCCCTCTACTCCTCAATCTTAAAGCTTTACGCTCCTTCCAGAACAAGCTTCTATTCCCGTTTGTACAGCGCTGCCACATGCCTCTTCCACTTCCAAATTCATTTACCTCATTTTTCCTCCTTCGTATGAAACTTCAGTGACTTCCTTTTTTCTCCTTTATAATTCCAATATCTTTCTTTTGAAGAAGACCTCATCACTTTGTTTTTAGCACTATTCAATACCACGACATCTTTTTTACTTTTAACAACTCTGCATCACGCTCCTCATTCACCAATTACTGTGTGAAAATTTCTTATCTTCTAGCTCTTAGCAACATCCACACTACCTTCTCTTTGCACTACTAACAAAAGGCTTACCCTTCACTTGTGTCCAGATTTGTTCAGTTTCATCTTGTTCATCATTGAACTGATTTATTCCCAAGCGGCTCTTAACATACCTTTCCTTATTAAGCAGTTGTTCCAGTTAACTTCTCACTCTTAACTTTACCCACTTCCTTCCTTATCTCTTTTCCGCGCCTCCATACTAGCCCTCACTAACTTAATTTTACCTAAAACAACATATAATGAATTCCGATACATTCCCATTCCTAACCCCTTCACCATGATTTAATCAACTGCCAACAAACATACTATCAACATCTCATCCCTTTCACCAACACAAAATCAAATCATACTTTTTCACTCGATACCATCTCTATCTTTGCACCACCTCTAGTTAATAGCTTAGGATACTGCTTGTGTTTGAAGGAAGCAATTAACTCACCACACTCTACACACACAGAGCCACTTTCCTGCACAAGATATCAATCAACCCTCCTACCATTTCATTTCTCTCCATCACCGCATTTTACTTTTATACTATCCCGCTTTCTGATTGCGATATCCACCATTCTTCGATCGCCGCAGCACAATCAATCTGAAGCTCCTTAACTCACCCCATCCAAAACTTCATTCAGACTAAGATACCCCAAAAGTCCTACTTCCCTCAACATCAACCTCAGATGAACCATAAATGTTACAACCACACATACTTGACCTTATTCACAACTTAAATTTAAAACATTAAGATTTCCAGTACTTCACATCAAGCAAAATCCTTACCATAGCTCTGTGCCACCATGTCACTCATCAGAATCGCACTCCTTCTCTCTCCTCTCATTCCTCTCTACTCCATCCACATACACACACATATACACACCAACACCACTCAATTCTTCACCGTTTTCTTAGTCCATCCTTTGTTTCAAGGTCACATGCAAACACAACCAATTTACCCTTTCTAAAATAACCCCTCACCCTCTGTCTTTCTCTCCACATTTTATCCTCTGAAATTTCAACTGTGCCCAAACATTCATTAAAAATTTCGCCGAAAAGATAAGATGATCGCTTACGACGATCAACGACTCATGTCAGCCTGCAAGAGCATACGGAAAAAAGGCCACTCACAAGAAGAGGTTATAAAAAACTACAAAAAACAAAAAAAAAAAGAGGCCACAATCAACCTAAACTTCTCTGGTGACCATAGGCGCAGGTTTTAAAGTAAATACCATTAAATTCAGAAGAAAATACAAAATTGAAGAAAATTTTACAGACAGAGGTGGCGGAATAGAAAAGGGTATTATTAATATCGAACAGGGAACAGGAGCTGGGACAATTACCTGACTAAAAATCAGAGTGCAGACGCCTTTCACCACTTGAGTTACGAGGGTGTTATCAGGAAATTGGAATGCAAGGGTTCAGGTTCCTGGAAAATAACTGCCGTGGCTGTACTTATAGAAAAGAGATAATGTGTCTACGCCACATCCCAAGGAAAAAACAAAGTGCGGAATTGAAAATAAAGAACAGTTTTCTAACACCTTTTCCTGCATGTTAGAGTAGTGCTCCGCTCAAGAGCGGTTGAGATTCCTATAACTGTACAGTCTTGTGGGAAAAGGAAAATCTTGCAGCTCAAATATAATTCAATTTCAAATGAATCAGCATTGCTGGATACTGCCCTATTCAAGATCTATTTGTGTTTAGTTGAGGACCAATGATTTTTTCACTTGTACATATAAGAACCTTCGATAAAGAAGGAAAAATTTCGTAATGGTAAATTATATTAAAGTGCAGTAAGTAAGGTGCCAGATCAATTAGCATAACTTCCTCAAAAAACTTGACGGAAGATCCACCTGATCGTTTTGACTTCCTTAATGCTCAATTAGAGCGCCAAGATAACATAACAAATATCATTTGTAATACAAGGAAGAACATAGTTTAATTTAACTAAGAAGGCAGGCAGGAGAGGCACTTCGAGAGTCTTTCAGAGTGAATTATATGAAAATAGATGGAAGGTATTTGCCCCATGACAAGGCGATTCTTACTCTTTTTCTTGCCTTTTGGGCCCATAAATAGCCTTTGTCATGGCTTTGAATTAACATTGTCAATCAAGTGTGTATTTAAATGGCTTTTCCCGGTTTAAAAATGAACAAGAACTTTGTGCAGTTAAATTTGTGTCGGCTTTGATATGTGTTCTGAATTTTGTTGAAGATCTTTTGTCGGTCAAGGTCTTAGTTGTGTTTTAAAGATTGCGTTCAAGACTTGTGGAAGAAATAACGTGGCCAAACAAAAAGGACTAAGTAGTGATTTCCTTGTTTGCATTCGTGTTTCGTGCTTGTTAAACTTTTGTGGAAATAAACCTAGTGATTTGCTTGTGTTTTTGCTTTGTTTGGAAAACACATTTTTGTTGCAAAGACTTCTTTAACAAATAGTTTTTGTTTGTGAAAGAACTTTGTTGTGTTGAGTTGTGTGTTCCAGATTGTGTTACATTATTAATAATGCTGAATTCTCCAAATTTTCCTTATAATCCATTAACGAATCAAGGATAAAATTGATTTATAAGTTTAATGAATAACGAGGTCCTTAACCCAAAAGAAAATGTTTTCGGGGATGTGAGTGGTTTTGCCACTTGATTATAATTATATTATATATATACTATATATATATAATATATACTATATATATATATATAATATATAATATATATATATATACTATAATAATATATATATACTACTATAATAATGATATATATAATATAATAATATATATATATATATATATATACTATATAATCTATTTATATATATATACATATATATATTAGTATATATAATACAATATAATATATATAATTATATATATATATATATATATATATATATATATATATAATAGTAATTATTTAACTATATTATATATATAATATATTCATATATATATATATAATATATATATATTATATCCTTACTTGAATAGAAAGCTGAATTAAAAATAATCTCTCCATTGGTAGCAATTTCAAAATACCAAAAAAAGTATGTTATTTTATTTATGAAAAAATTATCAATTTCTTGGCTATCTTAAACAGCAATTTCTCGTAACCAATGTCAGAAAGTTATGCTGCATTTGAAAACTTTTTCATCGATGTTCGAGCGAAAATCTTTCTTAGCAAGCATCATATTTTAAATATGATTAAGGGAGGCTGCTGTCACAAATGATGGAGATTGCAACGTAGAAAATATAGAAGAGTGACGGAGAATGAACTTGAAACAAAAATTCTGCACCATTCCTAATTAATTGGGAATGGTGGCACAAAGAAATTTTTGTTTCGTTCCAGAAATAAAAAAACTTAAACTCTATTGATTTTGTCCTTTTTCCATTTCTACAAAAACATAATTTTAAACATATAGAAGGATTTTTCGATTGATCGCAAATCACAAAAAAAGATTTATATCAGATCATATTAAGGACTTACTTTTGAAATAATTAATATTTTTGGATAAGATAAAAAGAATTAAGAATGTGACGCCACTCAGTCTTTTTGCTTGAATTTATATTTACATTTTTTATTTTGTATTTTCAATATTTTTTTTATATTTTTATTGTTTTAATAATTTGTAATATTTTTTTTACGTTTCTGATAGATGGAGACCACGATATAAGTCTCGGAAACGTAAACCTTTTTTCACCTTTAAGTTACTTTTTCTTTAAAGATTGTTCCTTTAATTTTATTTTAAAGTGGATTTTAAAAAACACTTTAATACTTTACAGAGCTTGATGTTGAATTAAGCTCTTTAACCGGGAAATTCTAAGTATACCTATACTATTATAATATATATATATATATATATATACTATATATAATATATATATATAAATAATATATATACTATATAATATAATATATATATTACTATTATATATATGATTATATAATGATGAGTGTGTGTGTGCTAACATGTGTGCGAGCCTAAGAAATGTCATTAAAGCGACAATGAGTATAGGTTTGAATCCCAGGGGATAAAAGCAGATAAAAAGCTTATCAGAAACCAAAGAATTTTCTCCGGCATCATTAATTTTATTTTGAGTTTAAATTTCATATTCGGGCAGCTTTTTGTACTTTGGGTTTACTCATAATTAATTAAACAGAATACAAAAAAAATATATAGATAAAAACGAGTTTTTAAATTCTTTAAATATTAAAAATATCGTTAGAAATATAGGCAACAAAATAATTGAAACTATAAATTAAATAAAATGAAATGTTTAGTTTCAAAGGGAATATTGTACACTATAGAATTAACATTAGAAAAGCAATGAGATCGTTAAAATTAAGTTAGATTAATATCAGAAATAAAAAATTACATTAATGTCTGTTTCCTAAGTAACTTAATGGGGCACTAACGGTCCTAATTTCCTAAGGTTTCAACCACTGAATAAAGACTAACATTGAACAATCGCTCTTCATTGGGTAACCTTGACGCCTTCCTATCATTAACTTTCAACCACTATTTTTAGTAATATTCTTTTCATTATTTATGTTGTTCCAGTCTCGTTAAATAGATCAAGAATTATCCTAAATAAAGTCGATTCCTCTGTGTAATTCGCCCTTGTTTTATCTTCAACGAGTCTCGTTCTTTCTCAGACAAGAATGACATCCTCGTTACCGCCCCCTCGCGGCGCCTCGAAAGAACACAAAAAACACTGGCGTAAGAATCTCTGGAAAGGAGGTCATGCAATGGATTTTGGTTCTGGCGACAACTACGTAGAATGAAAGAGAAGATGAGAGGAAGGAATAGAGTAAGTTGCCTTTGATCACTCTTATGGAGGTCAAATATGATTAAACGAGCCCGGCTAGACATTTATGAAAACACGAAAGATTTTTCTTAGAAAGGGTTTTTAACTCGGATATAAATTTTTGGAACGGAAGTGAACTCAATTTTGAGAATCCCCAATCTCCTACTACATAATAACTTGCATATTTAAATTATTAAATTACTTTTAATGTACGTGTAGCATGGTTTTCGAGTAGAGGGTTATCCTTTCTCACACACACACAACACACACACACACACGACACAACACACACTCACACACACACACACACACAACCAAAAAAAAAAAAAACGTACACACACGTGTTACACACCACACACACACACACACATATATATATACTATATATACTATATATATATATATATATATAATATATATATAACTATATATATATAAATATATATATATACTATATATATATATATATATTATAATATATATATATATAATATATATATATATATTTTATATATATATATATATATATATATATATATATATATATATATATATATATATTATATTATATATTATACTATATATATATATTACTATATATAATATTATTCAAAACATTGCATAACCGCAAAGGAAAGAAGAACATTACGGGAAGATATAAGAAATTTTGGCTCTCTGGGATCGACCACGGGTTGTTTGGGATGGTTGGGAATGAGAAAAATTTTATCTCAGTCGCAACATGCGGTGGTCCCACCCCAAGGAATTTAGTTTTCTTTATCAACACTGTAATTGTTGCTTTCTTCTCTCTCTTCTCTCCTTCTATATATATATATATAAATATATAATATATATATATATATATATATATATATATAATATAATATATATAATATATATTTAATATAGGCCCTACTTATATATTATATACTATAGTATAATATTTTATATATAATAAATATATATATATATACTAAATATATATATATATATATATATATATATATATATATATATATATATATATATATATTATAATAATAATATATATTATATATATATGTATATATATATATACTATATATTATATATATCTATATATATATATATATAACTATATATATATATAGTATTATATAGTATTATAATATATATATATATATTATATAATATTTATTAAATTAATTTAAAAAATTTTAATAAAAACTAAATATAATATAAAAATATAAATGTAAAATATAAATAAATATATATATATATATACTATATATATACTAATACTAATTATATATATATATAATATATATATTAAATTAGATAAATTCTTTCAAATGTTTGTAATAAAAAATGTAAAAGTATATTTAAAATTATTCTTTAAAACCAGTTTATTGTCACAAAGTTGGCACAAAGAAGATGCAATATTCTTCCCTCTCTTCCAAATACTACATATTTTTTATCACATTCGCTACACGATCAAGCAATTTCACAATTTAGGCAAAGCACTAAAGGTAGCATTTGGTGTTGAGTGCGGATTTCAACATTGTAATCATCAATATCTTCACTGGAATGCAGGAGTTCTTTGTCACATCTCGAGGCTTGATCTTCCCTTTAGCACTTTTTAAGATGGTGTCGTAATGTTAAGTTCTTATTAATATTAATACTAATAAATTGATTATAATTTCTCGTTTGAGACTTATTTGATTTCCTCAAAGAACTTTCAGGGTGAACAATTTACACAAATTTGCTATATTGAGCAATTTCCTCTTCCAACGCTCTACAAGCACAATTATATTCATCTTTTCAAACACACAATTAAAGATAGAGAAATAGCTTGTTCGAAACAATGTCAGGATGTAATTAAGTTTCTTTGTGTATGAGGATATTTTGCAATGTTTTTGAAAATGCTTCAGCTAAAACATGAAAGGTATGTCGTTTCGGAACCAAAGACTTAGCTCCGCCAAGGTATCATACCGATATTAATTCTAAATCTTATAAAATAGTTTCATAATACTTGTGGAAATTAAAACCTCACACCTAACCGTTTTAAAGTTCTAGACACTCACATATTATCATTTAAGTACATTATTTTGATAGCATATAGTTAACTGTCCTTCAAGTTGTTGGTTGTCATAGAGACGCGATTCTTTCCCTGGAAGGTAATTTCAGAGCGAAAATACACAAATTTTTTTTTCGCCCTCAGTGATAGTATTACATAATGACGAAGTGATTTGAAAAAAGTTTTTCATTATAATAAAGCTGGTCATTTTCGAGCCTCCTGTGATTGAGATGAACCGAGAGAGAGAGTATCAATGCTAGCGCTCCCCTTAAATGGGAGGACTTTGGTTTGATTCCAAAGGATAGTTTTTCTCTTTCTTGGAGAAATGCAGTCTGATTTTAACGCGTAGATTGATAATCTTCTTCGGTTTCATCTCAGGTCACAAGGAGGCGAACGATATTAATGTATCTATCTAAATAATGAAAAAAACTTTTCAATCACACTTCCTCAGTTATGAATAGCTCAAACTGAAGCGAAAAATTTGGCGTATTTCGCTCTGAAACTTACCTTCAGGGACAAGAATCGCGGTCTCTATGACGAGAGCCGAGCGGAGCGTTGTATAAGGCACGAGTTAACATATAGCATATAAACATAATACATAACAGGTATATTTTAATGGTGCATAGAAACTATAGAAACGGTTACGGCGGACCGGTTGGTATTTATTTCCGACAGTATTATGAAACTATTGGGTGACTAAGGAGTTTACGATATAATATCGGGTATGATACCTTGCGGAGGCTAATGTCTTTTGGTTTCCGAAACGACGATACCTTTCATGTTTTAGCTGAGCACAAATTTTCAAAAACATTGCAACAATATCCTCATACACCACAAAGAAACTTTAATATTACATCCTGACATTGTTTCGAACGCTATTTTCTCTTCGTTTAATTGTGACTTAAAATGAATGTAATTGTGCTTTATCTGGAATTGCCTCCAATTTAGCAAATGTGTGTAAATTGGTTTCACCCTGAAAGACTTTCTTTGAGGAAATCAATAAGTCTCAAACGACGAAATTAATAATCAATTTTATTAGTATTAATATAAGTAAGAACTTAACGAATTACGACACCATCTTAAAA